>VNKC01001615.1:0-27472 GCA_008042775.1 Drosophila pectinifera | reverse complement strand
CAGTCCTGTCCTCCAGTCTACTGCGCCAGCAATCACACGACGAACAGGCACGATCAGGTAGACACCTTGAATTGGAACACTTCAATTGGAATCCTTGCTTCACTGGCTCCGACTAGCAGCACGCGGAGATCTTCGATGTGCACAGTTAGGAATCGGTGGTGCACAGTCAGATAATTTGGTGGCGTCCTGCGCCAAAGGCGTCTGGGGCGACACGCAGATCTACAACACCAGTTTTGTTCCTGGTTTGCAAGGGAGGAATTCTGAGAATTCACAAATTCCCAGAATTGGAATTTTTCGATATCTCTTTTTCTTCTTGGCGGTGGAAGTCTCTGTCTCAGAGGGGTCATCGAAACGATTTAGGCACTTCCTTTTTTTTAAATAAAACTTATTTTAAACGCTGCGTTTAGCGTGCCTTTGTAAAATCACCGTTGGCCGGGGATTTAAAAAATTCCTGGTTATTTTCTTCAATGAATAATATGGCGGGCGATCTGAACCCGAACACCTATTTAATTATTTTGTGCAGAGAGATGTGCAACAAATTTAGACGCCAAAAGAAAGGTGCGGCAATTCGCCATATGGTGTGGACGTCATGCAAAATCCCATAGCGCCTCACAATACCGGGATCAGCGGATGGTGCATCTATCGCTTTTTGAAAACACGACCCTCACAAGTTTAGAGGTTGCACTTTTTATTTTTCGGTTACCCTCTTATTCTAGTAGACTTTCCTAACTAACCTAGCTTGCTTAGCCAACGATACTAGGCACCGCTTTTATATATAAACTGTTTTATGGTGATGTTTAGAGCATTGACTTATTGCGTCAGCTAACTTTCCATGTACCGTGTAGACACTAGATCCTACACCTTTAGTTTTGCACCATGGTAGAACATCTTATAAAAAGCATGAACCCTTTAGAGTATTATCTCAAATTGTAACTTTATTTACAGAATTTTCTGTTACGGTGTAACGTTATTTACAGAAAAACCTGTAACTAGCCGTCTAAAACTAAAAACTTTATTAATAACCCATACACGTGGAACATATGCAAGCAAGCACTCGAGCAGGCCGCTACTAATGTATTCCACCTAGCATAGTGTCCTCGTATTATTTTATCTATATTTTCCTCTCTCGCTCCCGACTATAAAAAAAATATTAGTTATTTTATTTTAGTAAAATCATTAATATTACAGTATGTAGCATTTTTGGCCTTTATAACAAAATTATATAAATTTACCATAACACTATTCAGAAAATTAAGAAAACCAAGTATGCTTGTGAAAGTTGCTCATATCTGAGCAACCTTTGCTGCATGGAATAGTTTTTAATTTGATCTCGCCAATGCTCCACAATTGCCAACAAAATTAGCTAAAGACTTTATTATAAAGCTTTATTATACACTGTGACTTTTTAAAGGGAAAAACATCGAAGGCCTAACCAGGGAACTGCTATGTTATAACAAAATAAAAATAATTTAAAACATCATGCAGAATATTACAAAAATCAGTCAAGGAGTTAGCTGACTGGTCCTAGAGTTATCTCTAACCTTTTATGAAATCAGTAATTATATAAATAAATTAAATTATATACAGTAAATAAAGAATAATAAAATGTTTTCAAACAAGTCCAAGTGGACAACCCTTAGTCAGAAAAGTCATAAACAGTTAGTAAAATTATAGGGGCGAAATAAATAATGGATAGAATGGACCGAATGAGAGTACAGATCTAAGATACTAACGTACATACATATGTCTTTGCATACATTGTATTATTTCTTTCTCCGTAGCGCAATTTCAGTACATCAAGCATCAAGCTTGTCGACGGCTTTCTCTTGCTCTCTCTCTCTCTCTCTCTCTCTGCATTCAAGTAATTACGTATCGCTCTTTCTTACGTCAAATATTTTATTTCTGAATTCGAGTTGAGATTAGAAAAAAAAATTTGTTTACAAAATAAATACGGGATAGATCTACTGATGGTGTTACTTTTTTCATTTGAAAATAACTTTCAATTTGATGTAGAAACAGGCATTTGCTTTTCATTTTCATTTGTGTTGTGTATTCTTGTTGCTGCGAATTTGATGGTTTTTGTATTATTAAGTGTGTTAATGGTCCGGGTTACGTATCGACCAAAAATTTAAATTATAGAGCGGGCTCCGGTTTTCACTTTCGGATTTTTTTTTCTTGCGATTTACTTTAAAACTGATGCTCCGGTTCCCGCAAAACGCAAATTTCGTGTGAATTGAAAATCGGGCAAGTTTTTTGAGACATTAAAATTAAATACATTTTCTACATCAAATAGGATCTTATTTGCAAAAGAATTCAAAAAATACTTAACTCATTGGTTTATTGACGATTATTCCACACTATCAGTAGACCTACATATCTAGTACTCATTTATTTAATAAAAATTATTTTCTGACCCAATTCGGAAAATATTATATTTTCCGTCGGCAAGAACAACTTTCGATTGTGTTGCCAGGACTACCATTTCTTTTTTTTTTTTTTTTGAGGAGCGCAACAATCTGGTCGAAATACTTATAAAATGAAATGGTGGACATTAGAATATTATTAGAATAATATTATTTTTTTAATGAATTTGCTGCCGTAACAGATTTACGTCGGTGGCAATTGCAACCAAATCACTGCATTTGGCTTATACCAGGTATTCCTTTTATTCTCAATCCACCGTTTGTGGAGTTCCATTTAAATGTTGAATATGTTGAATATCTTCACTAAAGAAATACATATAAAAAAGAAATGTAGACAAAAAAAGATTTTTGCTTGCCATGTCGCATGCGACAAACTTTAAAAAAGTTTAAAAATCAACTCTCTCTGCTTACATTTCAACCAAATTTTTTTAATTTATCGCATCGATTCTTTTACACTTTTTTTATATTCTTTGAATATAAGCCGATATTTAAAAAAGCGAATATCAATGCACAATGAAAATGAATGAAAACAATATGTGCAATAGAAATGTCCAAAACGGAACTTTCGCGCATGTTAGAGTGGGCATTGATATATTTCAAATTGTGTTATGACTAAATGAAAAATTGACTTATATTAGTTTAATTTAATAGATTCTCTATAAAAATATGTGAAAAGAACATACTTTTAAAGACTTTTATTTTTTTGGCTGCGGTTGACATTTCTGGAGAATTGCTCATATGCTGTAAAACTGGTAACTTTATACATACATACATGCCTTTCTTTTTGCTAAGTTTTTATTTGTCTTTTTAGTGATTAAACTCCAAAGAATAAATGGGCCCAGCATATTTCGCTAGATCTGCTTTTAATTTAAAGCATAGTATAGTACTAAGAAAAATACAGCTTGTTAGTCCAAATATGTACAATTATTCTGTTTTAATAGTTCTTCAGCATTATTGGGAGGCAAAGAATGCGGTCATAAATCTATTCACTGGTGTCCCAATCCATTTTAAAAACAAGACATTCTCACAGCTTTGCAGCATTGACATGAAATAACTCATCTGCGCACAATGACCACTGGCCCAGATGGTCTCGACCACGATGTACAACCGATGCTCTTGCCCTACTGTGTCCAACATTCTGGCCGGGACCGAAAACGAGGGCAAGGGCGTCGTCTGCTCGTACGATCGCATTGGCCACTGCGAAAGGGCCACTTACCAGGCTGGCGGATCTACTGGTTCCTTGCTGCTGCCGGTTCTGGATAACCAGATCGTCCTTCCTTCTCCATAATGTCATAATATTAATTGTTTTAATTTAATTAGCAAGACTGTATCTGCACTTCTGAACTCCTGGATTCCGCTTTTGCATACATTATTGTTATTCGACCTCATATTTTTGAAATGTTTGTGAAGGAACTGTTAGAAAGAGAGATCAACGGTGGAGAACGACCTGACTTATTAAATTTTCTTAAATCTTTTGCACCCCGCTGTCAAAATACTTTCTAGTATTTTTACTACCCTGTTTAAGAACACTTTCCCTCTCATTGTTGAAGAACACTTTTCATCGATCTAAGGACTTGGCTTAACGCAGAAAGCTTTGCGATCTGGGTATCTAACAGTAGACCACACTTATATTTAATGAAAGAAACTCATTAATTAAATACAGTTAAGTTAGTCGTATATATGTTAATATATTTTATTGAGAAAAGCTTTATAAGCCAGACAAGAAAACTGTGCTAATAAATAAGTTCGTCACAATACATATGTATGTATGTATGCATATGTATGTATGTAGATGTACGGTGCTATACTTTTCAGCTGTAAAGCTTTGAAAGCTACAATTTGAAACTTTTAATTCATCGACCTGTCGCTTAAAGCTTGGCTGTCAGTTGTAGTTCCTTTAGTCAGCGTTCGAATATTGCTCAAAATGTGCGCTTATTTTCTGGTGTAGATACATATATGTAAGAACAGCAGTTTTTCTTTGTGGAGCTGCAGAACACAAATAAATATGCTTAAAACAAATGTGACATCAAAAAATAAATAAAGTAAAGTTAAGCTTATTTGCATACGCATGTTGAAATCAGCTTAGACTTAAATTTAAATTAAATTGAATGGTTTTCAATATTCATAATTTATATATATTTATATACGTGTACGCAATGTACATAACATAAACATAAATGTATACATATAAAAATATTGGTTAATAGGAGAAGTACATATCCCTTCATTATAGATAATATGTATGCATGTTTGTGGTATATTTATAAATCGAAGTCATTTTTACATATGTACATATTTAATATATGTGCATGTATGAGTGCTCCGGTTTTCACATATTTTTTCAACTTAAACACGCTTGATTTCGAATTTGGATTAGTTTTATTATCGGAATATTTCATCCTTTCTTACTACTCAAACAGCTGACCTTACTGTTTTCAGAAGTAAACAGGGTGAAAGCCTCTAACTTTTGGAGAAGTTTTTATAGCCTTGCAGTTTGTAGTTTGACCCAGCCGCTCCTATGACGAGTCTTACGTACATACATATATGTATGCGTATGTGTTAAAAAATTAAGAAATGATGTATGTAAATACATATACATATGTACATGTTTCTATAAAAGCTATGTACATTATGTAATATGATAGCCCGATTTATAAAAATATAACCATTATTCGGAAATCATAAAAAATCAGCATATCTTACAATAGATGTAAATCTGTTGAAAAACATCAAAATTTATATTTTTTTAATAATTTCGATTGTTCCTATAGCCGCTATATAATATACATATGTACATATGTACATATGTATATACTACCTAAAATACAAAGAAGACTATCTGCAAAATATCATTCCAATTTGTACACACATACATATGTACATTCTCTAAAACTGAGAAACTAGTTTGCGTAAGAACGAACAGACGAACACGCCAAAATTGACTGGGATTTTGATGCTGATTAAGAATATATGTATGTATATTATGCTTACATACGTATGTACTTTATACGGTCTGAAATGACGCTTCACTGCGTTGCAAATTGATTATTGTAATACTCTGCATGGGTATAAAAACGCAAGAACTTGCGAAAGCAAAAACCGGAGTCCGCCAGATATTTGTGGAAAACTTTTCATTTAATTTCGCTTACATGCATACAAATTACAGACTTTATAATTGTTTTTATTTTTCAGTTTATAAACAGTATATGTATATTATTTACTTCCCAAGTATTCTGTTTTTCGTTATCAGATACACACATATGTAACATACATACATAAAATAATATTTATATCGTATGTTTACATATCATATGTACTGTAAATACTTAAACACTTAAATTATGTATACTCGATCATAACTGAAAATAAATTTGAAAAATCAAAAAATCTCAAGTAAATGTGGTTTTTGACAATAAATATTTATATATATATTATGTATATATATTATATAAAATATATATTTTTCTTATCTAAGAATTTATAAATTATAAGTTAATATAAACTAAACGTGCACATCGTGATCGAAATGTGGTTGCATTTAATAATTAATGTATTTTGTTTGTATGTAGGTATTTATTTTAACCTTTAAGAGTAAACAGCTATTAAATATAAACATAGCATACGCCGCTGTTACAACAATAACGGTCCAGTGTGCTCGACTAAATAGAGTTGTAAAACGATAGACGATAGTATCGATATTATCGATGGTGTCCGTGCTACAGGTGTCATCGATTAACTTTGTACCATCGATACTTCGCATAGAAAGCACTAATAGTTGAACCATTACTATTTGCAGAAGCCTGGTGATTGAAGACACAAAAATAGCAATATCCGGAAATGCAGCAAATATGAGAAAGTTTTTGCCAACAAATTCAGGTAAATCAATGTAATATTTATTGTGTAATTTGTATGTTCCTTAATACCATTTTCTAAGGAACGGATGATCCACCTTTTTATTTAATTTGTCCTCATTATTAATAATAAATATAGATATTTTCTGTACTTTCCGAAGAAAGAATGATCTCGAAAACCTTTTATATAATTTGTTGATTATTAATCAATCATTCTCTTTCCCAAGAAAAAGCACAACATTTTTATTTAATATGTAATCATTATTAATTATAAATATCATAATATTAAAACAATATAGAAAAACATGGGATTGGTTCTCTTTTATTGGAAAATAATATATTATTTTTTAATGACATATCATATATATATATATCATCGGAGATGAGAAGCAGAGTCTACTATGTTCTTATGAAATGTATCACAATACATGTGCAAGGAGCTATTTTTGCAACGTTTCATCGGAAGAGAGACATCGGCAGCTGATTATCATCCTGAATAGGCTGCCAAGTTCGGGCGAGTCTTTCTTGGCTTGAGCAAAATTATCGGCACCATTTTCGCTTTATTGACAAATTCATGAAGATTTGCAAGGTCAGGCCAAATGGAAGAGTCAAATTTCTCATCTGTTTAACGTTGAACTCTGTGATAACACAATCGAAACATATAAACTTTTACTAAGCGTTTGGATTTAATATCAATATAAGGATGGTTCTATGGGCCGGTTTCTGCCCTTCCCTTTAAGACACTGGAAGCTATAAAGATAAGAAATATAAGATATATCTTCCGTATAGCAAATCGGTTTTCTGTCCGAATACGAAAGAATAACAGAGCGCTGTTAAGCACCGAACTATGTATGATGTAAGACGCAAGTACAGGAGAAGTCTTCTCTTCTTCTTCAAATAGCTATATGAAATCAGCAAAATGGCAATATTTTGCCAAAAGGGAAACCATTTGACAGAGTCTTGCTCCCTGCCAAAGTTAGCTCTTACATTGACAAGGCAGGTACCCAAATTTTCTTAGCCGGGATATTATCTATCCGAGAAATTTTAACAGTTTGGGCAGAAGCCGGCCTTAGAGGAGCAATTTCGAAAAATTCAATCGATATTCGATGCTCAATACCCGAAATGGTCTTCGTGGGGACCAGCGGGTGTAACTGGGCAGAAAAGCAGTGGTATTACAGCTGGAACTGGGATCATTAAAGTTGCTCATAGCCCAATCCTCAAATATGATGAGCGGTCCCCTAAAGCCACTGAACTGATTGTCGTAACGAGAGACAGATGAGGAACTGGGATCTGATTATTTAATGGTTTTAATGTAGATAAGATTTTAAGGTATTTATTTTGTCTATTTGTCACATGTTTCGGAAATTGAGCAGTCTACAGAGCCTATGCTTTACTACATCGACGATGAGCTTCGAATGAGCTTCAACAACAGCTTCAGGCTTGTTCTTAGGAGCCGAGTTCTAGAATTGGGCAAGAGCGTGGCAAGCAATCCTGCCGAGGACTCTACCACCATGTCGGATGATAACCGGATATAAAGAAGCAGATTGCAGAACCCGAAAGAAGAAGACCAGGTCAGCAATCAAGAAGTATTCATCTACCATAAAGGACCGAGAACCTAAGACGTGTTTCAAATGTGGAAAGTCTGGACATTTCGCAGCCATATGCGCTAAAAATTCTTCCAGAGCTGGAAGTATTGAAAAAAAGTGGAAATGTGATTAGTGGTGGCCTGCAGTGCATTATGGTGAGCGGGTTCACTAGTGAAAGAAAGTGTGGATAACAAGTATTGCCCTTTGCCAATAATTGCAGTTAAAAAAATAATAACACAGATAGTCTTTGTTTTGACTATCGTGAGTTGAATGCTAACACCATCCCAAGAATAATGTTGACAATAATAAAACAAGAATAAAGAAGACAAGACATAAAGAGATCGATTATGTCTTACTAAAGAATGAAGAAAGACATAGAACTAAGTATAAGCATAACATAACATAACGAGATCAATCATGTCTTACTAAAGAATGAAGAAAGACATAGAACTAAGCTATACCAAAAAAGTTAAGGTTCTTTTGATGTAATATACAGTGGCTCGAAGCTTATTTCGTGCAGGAGAAAAATAAAATTTCAAATGGACACTGCAACTAAAATAACAAAATATCAAAAAAATTTAAACGCAGTATTTTCAAGAAACATTTAATTTATAAAATTATTTATTATTATTAAATAACAAAACTATTTTCTTAATCTTGAAACAAAAACATTTTTTCATAAAAAACAAGGCAATTCTGGCGCAGAAGCTTATTTCGTGCAAGCACTTTAGTATTAAATAACTTTTTTATTACTTAATTTTAATATTTTGTTGAACCACCCTTCTGTTTGCTGACAGCTTTTAAACGATGTTCCATCGATTCTACCAATTTTGTTGTTGTTTGCACTGGAATTTTACGCCACTGCTATACTAAGGCACTCTTTAAGTCATTTTTGTTTGAAATTTTTCTTTTCGGATCGCCAGGTCCAAAATTTCCCACAAATTTGCAATTACATTTATGTCTGGCGACTGTGCTGGCGTTTTAATTATATGAGGGCAGTTTCAGACTAGCCAAAGCTTCACATCTGCAGCGGTGTGCTTGGGGTCGTTATCTTGGTAGAATCTAAATCAATCCAGTATCCCCAAGTTTTCTGCACTTTGAAGCAGGTTATCTTTTAAAATGGTTAAATACATCTTGGCATCCATTATTCCGTCAATGAAAACTAGATTTCCGACACCGGATGCTGCCATACAGGCCCAAACCATTACATGGCCACCGCCGTGCTTAACTGTAGCTTTCAAGTTCTTTGTTTGTAGCTCCGTATTGGGTCTCCGCCAAACATAATGCCTCCCATCCCAACAAATTAATTTTGGACTCGTCTGCAAAAATGACGTCGTTCCAGAAGGAAATCGGTCGATTTTCGAGCTCCCTTGCGAAATGTACACGATCATTCTTATTTTTCCGACTTATAAAAGGCTTCTTTCTTGGAACTCGACCATAAAAGTTATGGTTGTGTAATATGTTGCGAACTGTATCTGGCAACATTTTTTGCCCATTTCGGCCCCAAGCTCTGCAGCTATTTTTGGAGCTGATAGCTTGGGATTTTCCTTGATTTTCCGGACTATACGGCGCTCCTCGTGATCGTTAAAAATCTTATTTGGTGCATCTCGGCCTTTGTCTGCCAATCGATTTTCCCAAACAAATCTTTGAATGATATATTTTACCGTACTGGGGCTTAGAGAAACCATTTCGGCAATGGCGCGATGACTTTAGGACTAGTTCGCTTTAGATAATGAAGGGAGATAGATATTTTTTGAAGTCTACTAAAAGAACCCATAAATATCCACAAATATCCAAGTCAACAGGTTTCCAAGAAAATTGAAGATGATGTATAGACTAAGAGTAGAAATGCTAATGTGTGGAGCAACGAGCTTCTCGTGGAGGGTGCGGTAGATCAGTGTCAGTGAAATTATTTGTTCAGTTGTGTTATTGATAGACATCTTTCAATATGTATCAGTTGAACGGATATTTTCAAAATACAAATCGTAATACCTTATTTAAGTAGACATTTTATTTGAATTAAAATATATTTCTCACACTGGTTCGACATATATATACCATGCAAAATAATAACAACAAAATAAATGTTAAAAGGCCAAGGTCAACATTCATTCATATTTGCTCTTCATTATAATATTGGATTCTTAAAATTGAATTTAATAAGCATTTAGACCTCATTATTTCGAATCAAAAATAGTACGGCAGCCTCGGCAACCAAAACGCAAATTGGTGTTGCCGACGGCAAATATTTTATTTCGGAATTCGAGGTGAGGTTAGAAAATAATTCTTACAAAATAAATACTTACTAAGTGGATTGGTTGATGGTGTGCAATAAACGTCAATAGACCAATGGGAAACTATTTTTTTCTTTTACTAATAAGATCCGATTTGATGTACAAAATGGCACTTACTTTTCATTTCACGAAGAAAAGTAAATCGCAAGAAATTGGCAAAAGTGAAAACCGGAGTCCGCTTAATATTTGATGAAAATATTGGATGAATAATTTGTATTTGGGTTCTATCGCCTATATTCCATAACGTCTTCAGTTCTGAACTTCAAAGTCTTATAAGGTTCTCGTATTTCTTGAGTCATTGCCACTATCGTAGCACCTCCTTAGAATACAAGAATTTTTGATTCGGATTCTCGAGTACTTGGTGCTTTTCGAGCTTTCTTAGCGTAACATTCAAGTGAATCTGGAAATTATAATTCCTCCAAACATGCCTATATAAAAAGGAATGAAGAGTGTGAATATTCTCTGGCACATGGTTCTTTCTCACGCCTTCCAAATGTGCTTCACTTGGCTTAATCCAAAATGTACTGACATTGTGCCCTAGGAACTCGCAGTCTTTCTTAAGGAAAATAAATGCATTCTTATTTTCTTCTAAATTATTTTCGCTAGCGCGATCGAAAGGTTACCATAGTTCTCCAGATGCGGACTTACAATAATCTATCCATACAAATAACTACGCTCATCTTTCTTATAAAATCTAATTATGGTTGTCGAACTCTTAATATTTGGCTCTCCAGATGAGTTTTCGTTCAGCTCCAATTCCATTGAATCAGTGGTCTCTGAATAACAATATGATCTTGAATTTTAATTTTAATTCGTCCTCAGGGAGTTACAAAAATCCTTAAATAACCTTAAGTTAATCAGATATATTGTTTTTTTATTTTTCCTTCAAATTAACGAAGCTATTTAGAACCTTTAAAAATCCAAGGTCATATTCATAGTCAGAAGCCGCAAAAAGTCTTGCTAAACTTGAGGTATTCGTAGAAGCCAATTCAGCAACGCATTTCTTCCCTTACAACTATCAAATTAAGAACAATCGCGAATTAAAAGCTGGTAAAAAGTTTTTAAAAAGACAAAGGCGAATCGAACGGAGGAGTGACAGAGATAGCAGTACAGCGACGATTCGCGATGGCGGCAAGAATTTCATCAGAATAAAGCGCGAAGGTCCAAGTAACGGAAGAGTCACCAATACAGACACATGCATAGAACGAGAGAGGAAACAGGATCAGCGAGTGGCGACGCGGAATGAAAAACGAGCATTATTGGTGACCTAAAGAAGCAGCAGATGAGGCTGGAGAAAATAAGAAATTAAAGAAGCAGCTGATGAGTCTGGAGAAAAGTAGAAGTAAAAGAAGCAGCGGATCGGGCTGGAGAAAAAGCTAAAGTTAATGAGCAACGGAGCAAGCTACAGCAGGCGGACAAGCACAGTCAAGATATTGGATACTGGTGGCGTTATCGGTGCGTGCGGGCAAAATCGTGTTGGCCAGGACTGGAACATGAGGTTTGGGAAGCAGACGAAGACGAACAAATATTTTCAATATTGCCGTTGTTGTGAGCAGACTGTAAAGTCGCAGGAAGCAAATATCGTGCAAGAAAAATCTTGTTGGCTAGAAGTGACACGAGGTTTTGGAAGAAGAGGAAAACGCCAAGGAACGAGAGAAAGAGAGCGGTCGACACGAGAAGAAGCAAGACAGAGAGAGAAGCAACCCGAGGAAGCGTTACCACATGTTTTGAATATAACAGTTGGTATGGATTTCAAGGGTAGGGCTGTTATTGTATTTGCATTTTATTCAAAGTTATAAGAGTTAAGAAAATTATTGAGATTGTATTAACTATAATTTATAACAGGTTATATTTGTAAAATGGAAAGAGAAGAAATTTTGGCATTACGAGTGGAAGAATTGCGACGGAAGCTGTCAGGGCTGCAGTTGAATACGACTGGATTGAAAGCAGAATTACAAAAACGATTACTATCCCATTACGGTTAGATCGACGAGGGTTAGTCAGATACTGAGGATGAGCCAGCAGACTTTAGGTCAACATCATCAACCCAGAATAACAGAGCAGGGCATTAACGCCTGGTAGTGCAGGAACAATTTAGGTCGTGGTTCACTTTAAAAGATGTCGGGGGTAGGGTTTCTCAGTTTTCAGGCACAAGTGAGCCTAATATAAATTTTTTGATTAAAGATTTGGAAGATTGTGCAGCTACTGTAGACTGGAACCAGTTACAGTTGTTTGTGTATGCAAACAAACAAAAATGTTTGTCCGCAGTCAATGAGACATAAGGGATTGGGAAAGTTTGAAGTCGGTCTTGATTCAAGAGTTTGGAGTTCAGGTATCTACAGCAGAGATACATCGCAGTCTAGGCAAGCGTCATCAACAGAAGGGGGAATCTTTGCAGGAATTTTTATATGCTTTGATGGAGATAGCTAAACCAATTCGATTGGAGGAAGAAAGTCTCATCGAGTATTTCGTAGAAGGTATCCCAAATGCAAGATAAAAAAAAGCCATGCTTTATCAGGCTAGAAATCTCAAGGAGTTGAAATTGCAGATCGACGCGCATCAAAAATCACGAGGTTCATCTAAGCCCCTAAATAAGTATACTTTCCAGGGCAGTAAAGCTACGAATGAAGTAAATAAGGAAAAGACAGTAGATTCGGTTCGGAAATGTTTCAGGTGTGGAGATCCGTCACATATGGAGAGAGATTGTCCTGTGAGAGAGAAATGTTTCAATGTAAAAATGTAATCAACCAGGATATAGAGCAGCGCAATGTAGGGCTGGGGCTCAAGTAAAAGCGGAGGAAGCAACAAATGTGGATCAAGCTGAGAAAGGCATTAAAAAACAAGCTTGTGTACCATCTACTTGTGGTCTTGAGCTGAAATCAGTTTTTTGCTCGAGTGTCGAATTTAAAGGACTGATTGATACAGGAGCAGAGCTTTGTTTGATGCGTGGGCGAAAAAAAGCAGAGGATGACAAATAGGTCAAAGTTCGTGTATGCAGCTGATGAATGAGTTTGAGAGCCTGTGCATGTTGAGCACAAGTCAGGTTTTGGGCTGGAATTGAATCATTTAATCATTTTCATTATTTTTACACAAGTGTAATTTATGATTGAGAATTATAAACCGAAAAGAAACCTTAGTTTGCCAGTGGAGATGAAGATTCTATTGACAGATGAGTTGCCCGTATTTACAACATCCAAGTCGTTTGGCTTATTGCGATCAAAAGATAGTCGATGATCAGGTGTAGAAATGGCTTCAGGAAGGAATAATCAAGCCTAGTACGTCAAAGTTAGCTTTGCAATCATATTAGTGGATAAAAAGATCGGGAAAAAGCGTTTGTGTTGTGATTATCGGAAACTGAATGAAAAGATTGACAGGGATAACTTTCCAACTGCACACATGGATTGTGTTATTGAAAATATGCAAGGTGGAGAGATTTTCACCACACTGGATTTGACAAATGGATTCTTTCATGTTCCTGTATCACCAGAATCTCAAAAGTACACTTTATTTGTAACAATATGCGGTCAGTACGAGTTCAAGTTTGTACCCTTTGGCATCACGAATTCTCCAGCAGTGTTTACCAGATATATCATGGCAGTATTGCGCGATTTGATAAACAATGAGGGTGCAGTCTTATGATGACATGGATGATGTCATCATTGCTAGCAAGAGTGTAGAAGAAGGTGTGCTGAAATTAAAACGTGTTCTGAAGGTGGCAGAAGAGAATGGTTTGCGCATAAATTGGAGCAAGTGTTAGATTTTGAAGAACGAAGTGAATTTCTTAGTATATGTAGTGGAGAAGGGAACTATCAAGTTAGGTGACGAGAGAACTAGAGCGGTTGCTTATTTTCCGATTCCTCGAGATAAGAAAGGAATCCAATGATTCTTAGGATTGACGTCGTACTTCAGGAGGTTTGTGGAAAACTACGCTGTAATTGCAAAGCCGTTGTCCGATTTATTACGCAAAGAAGTAAAGTTCGAATTTAAAGAAAAGCAGGTAGAAGCGTTTGGAAAACTAAAAGCAGCTTTAATCAGTGAACCAGTTCTGAAACTGGTGCGTTCACTCAAAACGGAGATTCATACTGATGCATCCAACTTTGGATTCGGAGCTGTGTTGCTTCAGCGGGATAAGGAAGATAGTTTGTGGCATCCAATTTTGTATTTGAGTCGGAAAACCAAGCCGTGCGAGGAAAAGTATCACTCCTATGAACTCCAAAAGTTGGCGGTTATCGGAGCTTTGGTAAAGTCACAGACTGTAATGCTTTCGCAATAACTATGAAAAAGAAGAAAGTTCAACTCAGAGTGTCGTGTTGGGCTATGTATCTGCAAGATTTAAACTTAAAACGAAATCGAACCGGTGCCAAGATGAGAAATATAGATGCATTGAGCATAGTTTGATTCATCGTCTAAGAGAGGCGCAGCAAACAGATGACTGGAAAGGGTATGAGGATTTCTACATATCGAATGGAATCTTGTTTAAGGATCCAAATAGGGAGTTGTTAGTTGTTCCATCACTTATTGAAGATGAGATCATCCGTAATGCTCATAAGCAAGGTAATTTCACTTCAAAAAAGACTCAGAACTTGGTCGAAAAGTCATACTACATTCCAAAGATGAAGGAAAAGGTAACACGAAAGCTGCGTAGAGTGCATTTTAGTGAATGCAAAAGCAGGTAGACAGGAAGGGTTCCTAACACGAATCGATAAAAGGCGACAAGCCGTTAGTGACATATTATATTGACCATGTTGGCCCGATGGAGTTGACCAAAAAGAGATACAATCACATACTCGTTATAGTTGATGCTTTTTCGAAGTACGTATGAATATATCCTACTCGAAGCACTGGCGTTGAGGAAGTACTTACTTGTTTGGATCGTCAGGCGATTAATTTTGGTAACCCGTACGGGATCGTTTCAGATCGAGGAGCCGCGTTTACTTCACACATGTTTAAAGAGTATTGTGAAACGGAAAAGATTCAGCACTTGCTGATTGCCAGGTATAGCGAATGCACAAGATAGTAGTCCCCATGCTGTCGAAACTGAGTCAAGAAAATCCAGGATGGTTGGATGGTATAAACATGTAGGCAGGGTGCAGCAGATAATTAATTATACTGAGCCGAGGAGTACCAAAGGTTCTTCGTTTAAGCTACTAACATGACTTGATATGCGTTCTCCTAATAATGTAGAGCCTAAGAATTTAATTCAGGAGTGTTTGATTTCAGAGTTAGACGATAAGAGGGAGAAATTGCGAGAATAGGCAAGAGAGAATATTCAAAGTATCCAAGCAGAAAACAAAAGGGCTTTTGACTCTAAAGAAAGATTGAAAGGAAGTTTGCTGTGAATGATCTAGTTGCTATAAAACGTACGCAGTATGGTACAGGTTTGAAGTTGAAAGCAAAGTTTCTAGGGCCATATAAAGTAGTTAAAATAAATGATCATGGGCGCTATGAAGTTGAAAGGATTGGAGAAAGAGAGGGGCCATATAGGACTAAGACAGTTGCAGAGTACATGAAACCATTCGGGACGAATCAAACGTCAGGAAGGCCGAATGTGGGATCTGAAAGTGCTAGTGGAGTGGCCAGAGCCACCAGAAGTGGTCTCAAATACTAGTCTCTGTCTTTCCGTCTTAAAATATACTGAACGGGGTATTCGATTGCAGCGTGAGAAAAACAAGGCTGCCACTCTCTCGCTAGAAGTCGCTGCCGGAATCTCGTGGATCACACACCACACTAACTTAGTTTTTGTTAATTTTAAGCAACTACAGTCGAATGTGAATAAACAATATCCAAATATAATAAAAGCCGGTGTTACAACTTTTAATGAAAAGAGGACACTGCATTCATGTTATTTTGTACAAATCGTTAAAGGAGGTTGATGCAATTTATAAGATTGTAGAACGACTAACACTAAATAGGATCTAGTGCTTCTACTCGGAACATAAAAATAACCAGAATAAAGGTCAACTCTCTACATCTCCCCTGATTAGGTTACACATATAGGGCTTGCTAAAGAGGGGAAGTTAATTGGAGAAGTTTATTATAATCCCAGATTAAGCCGCATTGAGCGAACTATGTACATTCCACGGGGTACTCCAAACTAACGAAGAATTTCTTTGGCCACCTTTAAATAAATCCAACCACCCCTGGATTTATTCACTATGCACGAAATGTACTCTATATACTCAAGTTTAGGATCTAGGCAGACCCAAATCGCCATTTATAATAATTCTTTCCAAAGTGCATCAGATCAGCGTATAAATCGCAGTCTTCGGAGTGACACGTGATAATGTCATTGTCTTGCACTAAGAACCATTTAAGTTGTATAAGTTTGCACGGCACAATTTTTTAAAGTAATTAAGAGCTGCTTGTAATCCGAGTGGCGAGAGCTGTCTTTATATTGCACCCAAAATTTAATGCCTTACTGAAATCAATATTTATCAGAATTGGCTGTTAAATATTCCGACAAAAAAAAAATGACAATAAGTTTGAGGAAATCGGAGCATGCAAAAATGGAACCGTAAGTTTTTGGCCAAAACGCAAATCGCAAAATGAAAATCGGAGACCACTGTATGCATCAATTTTTTACCTTAAAAAAATTTATAAACAAAAGAAAAATTTAAATGAAAATTTTGATCCATTTAACTTCCTCATAATAAAATCGGTTGAAAAATCAGGATGTGTTTTTCTCAACGTATCAGACATGCTGACAATGCCAGTAGATCATTGAAAAATTTGTATATCGTAGATTGCACCAAATGCACCGAGACCCTGGATCTGGATCCTGGATCCTGGATTTGCGGTCTTCTAATAGCTCAACGCAATTCGCAATATTATTAGTACGATAACTCATTAACTTATCGTGAATGCATCGATTAGGACAACGTTTCCCTTTTAACATCACGACATGTCTCGCAGAAATAGTGTCAGCCAAGCTTATTTGACTGATCTGCAAAAATTAATTTCTTACGTTAAAGCTGGTAAGAGAGAAATACTGTACTGTACTACTGAGAGATACTATAATCGGTGCATGGAAAGAGAGAGAGAGAGAGAGAGTGAGAGTGAGAGAAAGGAAAAGCGAGAGATTGCGAGCTTAAAGCCCTTTAGCTGCCGTCGACAATCTTCAACACTTAAATTGCGCTACGGAGAAATGGCAAAAGGAGTACAATGCATGCAAAGACATACGTTTGTATCAGAGATCTGTAGTCTTATACGGTTTGTCAAAAGATGTGGATCCATTATTTATTTCGCCCCTATTTTTTTAATGATATTCGGGGGTGCTCCATAAACCGCTATAGCAATTGATGTGAATTAGCTCCCTCAAAAATCTTCACCGTGCCACAAAAGCCAAGGACACTTACTTGGAATTTTTTGAAAACATTTATATTTTTCTTTATTTACTGTTTAAAGGTTTTAGAAAACTTTAGCACCAGTCGGCTAACTGTTTGGCAGCTCATTGTACTTGCCAGCAATTATCAAAAAATTTTTTAAATGTACCTAACGTTTTTTTTTAATTCATGTCATATTAGGGAGTTGCCATATGGCAGAATTACAACTGCTCATATATGTTTTTACAAGTTAATATTAAAATTGATTTTATATAAAAATAAAAATGATAGAAAACATTTAAAGCTTAATTATTATCACTAATCGAGTTCTCTTTGCCAAAACATACGATCGTGTTCGAAATTGAAATTTTTAACCCGTTCAATAAAAATATTGAGTTTTGGAGTGCTCCAAAGGCCTCTGGTGAAATTGAGAGGAATTCAATACTAATTCGCTCAGAAATTTTCACAATTTTCTGCTGAGGGCTGTCACCTTCCAAGTAGCCACGGGCAAGTTAGCAACGGTTTTAAAATTATCACAGCAGAAAAAGTCGTATTATATATATTATATTATTTGATTTATTTATAACACAATTTATTTTTTTGTCGCTAATAAAGAAGAAATAGACATTTAATTTGTGGTGCGAAAAGAAATAAATGTTACTCAGTTAATAAATGTTACTTTGACATAAAGAAATTGATTTCAATAAAAGAGAACAGAAATGTCAGAAATGAGCTTCGGCAAGATAAAATTAAAAAAGGATGCCATGCAGCGAAGGTTGTTCAGATGTGATCCACTTTCACATGCAGACTTGGTTTTCTTAATTTTTTTTTGATCTGCTAACTTAAGCTAGTTTGAACATTTAACAGAGAGAAGAGGTGAAAAGAAGGCAGGCCAGACCGATAGCTTTATTTTGGATCTATATGAGGGTAATACCTAAGACCAATATAACACTAAGATGCTGAAGGGCGGAATGTTTGCGTACTTGTGCGAGAAGTCGATTTCTGAGTCGAACTCATTTTTGAGCTAAGAAACGAATTTATTTACAGCCGCAAAAAAAAGTTGGGGGAAGGATGACAAACAAACTTATATGGTTGAACGGATATTTAGGTAAATCGCATACATACATTAACAGCTTAATTTAAGTACATATGTATTAACTATTTTATATACTTAATAAGCATTTTAATAATTGCATTTCTAAATAAATATGATATTAGTTATATAAAAACCTAATTTGATATTTGATATTATGTACAAATTAATTAAATCAGTAACCCCTTGCGAGGGGAGTCGCTTTGTTCACGGTGGTTGCAATAAGTCCATCAATAATAATCTTATAGTCAAAAAGGAGTCAGTCCTAGGCCATTTGCAAAACAAATTTGATCAAGAACTTGAATACAAAGGCAGTATGGAACAAGATGTAGAGAAGAACGATGAAACATCATTAGTTTACATTTGCTGCAGTTCACGAAAAGAAGTTTATCTGAACACCATTGCTTTAATTCGTTGAGATCAAGTCGTAAATTTTTATAAATTTTAACGTCATTTTCATCAATCACATAAAATTTTTAGAATGCGTTATTATTGTGGTAGATCATTAATAAAAATATTGAAGAGCAAAACGGCCTGAAATGGCTGCCTAGGGCCTTCCTATATTAAAAAACGATTTGAAAAAAACCCTTTGATTGCTGTTAGCCGAATAAACGGAAATCTACTCTAGTAGGTTCGAGGCTAACCCTATAAGAAAGTGTTTACGAATTAGGAGAGATTGATTTATGGAATCAAACGCATTACTGAAATCCGTGCAGAAATTAATTTAATAATTAGAAATGAAAACTAGAGGAGATTTGCCTTGGTTGACCGACACTTAAAAGATGCGGGTGAAAATATATTTCCACATTAATGTTGAAAATCAAAGTAATCAAATATTCTAGAAGCTTAGGAATTGACGAGAGCTAAGCATGTGCCAAGATCAGCTGCAGCACCCATAGATATGACATGCTCCATTGGTGAAATGTCACCTGAATAAATATGCATGTTTTTGTTAGGCGTGAAAAATCTAGTAAGATCGAGTTGACGGAGGACTACATCAGTCCTCAGGTTTTGTGAAGCAACTCGGTGGCAGTGAATGTGTACCAGATGTTCCAATTGAATTGGTAGTAAAAAGTTATTATTGTTAGGTTATTATCATAAGATGAACCCAACGATAAAATGGAAACTTTTATCAAATGCAATGACTATTCTAAAGTTAGTCACCTTCATGGAAAGAGAAAAAAATCGTTATGAGCACTTTTGCTCATGAGGAAATCATCCCTAAAAAACTATAGACTGTTTCTAGGACTATCCATCTCCCAAAATTTTCATACTGTTCCTAAAAGAAGAATTTACATCAAGGTTATAGAGGGTCCTACCCAGCGATATGACGGAAAACATTCTTCATATATTATAAACATTACTTTTTCATTTAATTTTTGATTAGCCCACATGTTAAGTTTTTTAAAGAAGCATTTTATTAATTGCATTTATAAATCGCTCATATTTTTTTTTAGAAATGATTCCAAATCCTTTGTGTACGATCCTGCCATCTAGTCCGATTTTGATATTTGATATTAGGGGCACTGTGTCACGTATTTAGTCATAAGTTGAATTACTTTTTGTAAACTTCTTATTGTATAAGTTGATTTTATCCCTTTTCGATCCTGCCATCTAGTCCGATTCGAATATTCGGAGTTGGGGCCACTGTTGTCAACGTATTTCTGCAGAAAATTTCTGAAAATTTGTGTAAAGTCGGATAATAAACTTGAAAGTTTTAAGGCAATAAGCCTGGAATTTTAAGATAGGGACTAAAAGGCTGCGATGGCATACAGCGAAACTACTTATAGTAGACCGCGTCGCAGGTTCGATCACTGTCGCAGGCACTATTTTTCTTAGTTTTTTATACCTTTTTTTCTTGTCATGCTTATTTGTTTGACTAAAACTAAATAAATTTGTGTCAAAATCATAAAAAAAAAAAATTATTTTTATTTTGCGGGACTAGAAGACACGAAAACATGTATCTGGCACTTAGACCTCTAGGCTAACCATTGTCACAGTAAATGTCTTTAACATTTTTGGCAATTAATATGAGCCTTTTTATTTTAATAGAGTCGCAGAAATATAGTATGTGAAAGGGATAGCATAGAATCAGGTTTGATGCGAGAAAAACTTAGTAAGTTAATTAAAAATTTAAATATAATTTGTTAGACTTCGCCGCGATTGGCCACAGATCAGTCTTGCATATACGAAGAGCAATGGACACTCAGACCCCTGGACCATATCCCACTCTACATAATAAGCTACTTATTAATGCTTCGACTACGTATTACAATAAAATGGTGCCAATACTGCAGAACAGAAAGGACGTTTTACAAGAAATAAAAAAGTAACAAAATTCACATTGTTAAGTTTTAATGGCATTCTCAAACTTTCTGAGAACTGGAGTAAAATGAATTAATTGAGTAAAGAGAAGAAAAAAAAAATGTTTAAAAAGGGTTTCATCGATTTTTGCGGGATTTGAACACACGATCACAAAAGTAACGTTAACCTGGAACTCAGACATCTAGGCTACACCTCATATTTCGTAATAGTCGTGAATTTCATCAGTAAATAGTTTTAAAACTTATGGCTATAATATTGCGTTTTTCTATTGATATAGAGAAGGTGTGTTAAAGGGGTAGCAGATCGCTCCAATGTGTGTTGCTCAACATGTTTCTAGCAACATTTGTCTTAGTTCTGTGATGCTCACATGTACAAACATTTGTCTTCATTTGTCAAGTTTTTCATAATTTTGAGCATAATTAGACAAAGTGAATTAGCCGTGTCAATTTCAGTCACAATGTTTCAGGTACCGGGTGTCTCCCATTTTTGTGTCGATCGATTTCCGTTGGGTTCATTTAAATGACGGGTTGGATTGTTTTTATTGCAATTATCAATGACAGTTTTTTATTTAGTTTAATTCAATTAATTTAGTTTAATGTCATTTAAAAGGAGTGAGTTAATTATGTTTAATCTGGCCCTTTGTATGCCATATCTTATATAATTGATTCATTCTTTTATCAGTCCCATTTGGACTTCTTAACTTTTTTAAATAGTTTGATAAACCGTTCAAGACTCATGTTATTTTATTAATTTTCTCTTCAAATTGTTTATGTACGATTAATTGTTTATTGTTATTTGAAATAATATTATGAAGATTGTGCTCAATAATAATAAAAGCGTGTCAAATATTTGTGTGATATCGTGATATGATATATGATATAAGTTGTTTGTTTTTAATTCGGTTTCGGTATGGTAGGAGTTTTATTGAGGGGTTTTCTAGTGTTTTAATATTTTTATATAAAATATGATTTTATTAGATGATTTTATTTTTCCGATTTCCCAGTGAATGAAGATGGTTTGCGTCCGTGTAATTTGTTATTGACCCTTTACAAAGCTTAGTATTTCGGTTAAGGTACGATTCGTGATGCAGATGATATATTTTTGGATATGAAAAATTGTGTAGTTATTGTCAAAAATACGGATCTTGGAGCAAAACAGTTTTTAATATTTCTTTTGTGTTTTAAAGTTCAATTGTTATCTTCTGTTACTATTTGTTTTTTGAATCGGGGAGATAATCTTAATCTTGCCTAACATTTATTATGACAACAATTTTTTGACCTGAGGAGTACGTTATTACAGGTTTTTTGTTTTAATTATGTGTGTTTAAGTATGACTGTGCTTTATTTTATGGTATCGATATTAACATGGCACTTTTTTCGTATTGATCAGAACGTATTGTGAAGTTTCTCTCAAAAAAAAAAAAAATTGTTCAAGAGTTTTTGTTAGTTATTGAGTTTATGGAAAAATTGTATTTTTTGGAAAACGTGTTGTAAGCTTCATTAATTTTCAGGCATCGAATGATCTCTGAAAGTGTGGAATGGAATCCTGACTATTTGGTGGAATTAATCGATTAAAGATTGTCATTGACTATCGTGTAAGACGTTTTAAATGATATATTATTTGGATTTTATAATACTGCCCAGCGCTAATTTAGAGAATTTATCTAATGCTGTGTGCGAACTGACTTCAGCAGAATTCTGAATGCTGAAAGTAGTTTTTGCGTGCCTCAAGTCGCCTCAATAAGTATGTACATTAGAAATTAGGCTGCGGAGCAGTGATTACGTAAAGTTTTCTTTCCGTACTGATTTTATTAAGTATGTCTTGAGGTTTATATACATGCGTTTACTTACATACACAAAGGGTATTAACTTAGGTCTACTTTTGGTTGGATTTATCAGATACTTGGTTTAGCCTATCAAAACAATACCATTCGTACACAGATTTATGAACCGATCGTGGAATTCTTTTATGACTGAAACAATGTTTTGAAAATAAAGATTAATATGACAACGCCGACTTTCAGCCAATTCCGGTAGTTGTCTGAGCGCAATTGCATTCTATAACTCTACTCGGCCGCGATCATGTGGTGGTCTTGTTTCTTGTTTTTGTGTATTTATATTGCTCTATAATTGCTGTCAATAAAACAGTTGCAATTATAACAGGATGTGGGCCCAGGGCGCCTGCACTGTGAGAGGCATATAAAGAAGTTTGACGGTCGTGTTTACTGTCGCGATAAAAATTTAAATTATTCCTGCGTTGAAAGTTCTGACTTAAGACCAAGTTTGTCTCTTTGCGTTTAAAAAACTGAATTTAAAGCAAGGATAGTGGCTCCGCGAATAAACACTGAAAAATGAATTCGAATATAATTCCATCGAAAGACTCGATGATGAGAATATCAGCGCGTGGGCTGTAATCGCAATTTTAGCTGTGCAAACCGTTTTGATATGCGCAGATTTTGTGGGTCGTTGACACTAAAGAAGTGAAGGCTGCATTCGACATTAAAGGTAAGAAAGTTCTTGCGAGCATAATATTATACATAAAGCCATCTCGAATAAATAATATAAAACATTCTTTGAGTGCAGCACAGGCATTGAACAAGCGCCAGCAAATACACAGACTAAAGGGACCAGCCCGGCGTGTTTAGGGAACCTGAATTTTCGCCTTCGAAAATTTTGATGTTGCTATTGAGACAAGCGACGATTGCCGTCTTTGCATTTTCTGAAAATCAAATTTCTGGAAGAAGTTAGCGAAACAGAGACAAGAGAAGTTGAGAAATGAAAAAAACCGCGGAAGTGCTGGACTTCCGATCGCCACAAGCATATTGCTATAAATTGTCGTGAAAATGGAAATATCGAAACAAGAGATGGCGAAAATAATGAGAATTGCCGTAATTATTCTATTTTCTCTTTTAGAGCGACTGAATTCGGAGAGTGTCGAGAGAGCATTTGGTGTTTGGACAGTGACGCGAAGACGCATGCCTGTTGCAATTGAGTTTAGTTGAAATAAAGGAACACAGAGAGAGAATAAGTTTGGCCGGCAGTAATAACATCGTGGTAGATGGTTGGGAGCATACACTAAAAGAAAAGTACGATTGATCTTGTGGATGTTCATTATGTAACAGACTTACAGTATAATATTTTGTCATTACCGAAATCAGTTGAAAGTGGATTTCGTGTTGAATTCGACAAAAATGATTGTTTGCGGCACCACATTTGGATTAAGCCACGTGTTCATATAGGCACTTCCGGACCAATGAGTAAAATGGCAAACGGAGGGTCTCGATATTTTGAAACATTTATAAATGATAAATCACAATATATGCATGTTTTTTTTAATGCCTTAGCAGGTCAAGAAACACATTTGAGCATTCGTTCGTTTGGTATTCGGATACGGCTGCTGCGTACCGTTTGTATAACCCAAGTAATGGAAAATTAACTGGGTCACGTGTTGTAATATTTTTTGAGTAATTTCATATGCAAGAAAATACTGATGTTAATTTCGTCCCTAAAAATGGAGACAACCGGTTTATGAAGAGTATGAGCCTGTTACAAATTCCAGTGAGGAATGCACACGACATAAAGAGTTACTTGAAGTAGAGTTGCTGCTAGAGGCAGCGGCGCCGCCGATAGAAATGTGAGGGCCAGGGAGACCCAAAATCGTAAGAATTGCCTGGTGTGGGAGACCAAGAAAGGAGTACCAAGCGATAATGGCTGATCGTATTGATGTGCCTTAGTTCAAAATATGCAGAGGATTGGAGGAATTCCATATAAATGAAGATTGCTAGTCTGGAACTTGAACGCGTGTCGAATTACCTAATGGCGAGATGAATATGATATATAATATGGATATGATGAGATAATATGGATACGTAGAACGTCTAATTGCGGCTAATTGCAAAGGGCTGTGATCAAAAATATGGTATCAATTATTTGGAGATAGTTTTGCCAGTGGCTAGATACTCATCAATAAATCTGGTCATTGCTGTATAGGTTGAACACGGTATGTATATGCACCAACTTGATGTTTCGTCTGCTTATCTCAACAGTGAACTCCATAGCGTATAGCATATCCAGGTAGGGTTTTTAAGCTAAACAAATTGCTCTAAAACAAGTAATTGAGAGTGAAATAGCAGCCTGAAGGACGTCATACTGAAGTTAGAGTTTTCTGCGTGCCCGACCCAGTCGAGGTCAAGGCGACCGGATGAGTTTCATCGTAGTCTACGTTGTTGACCTCATAGGGCCGAGCGCCATGAAAGCAGATTTAGATCATGTACCTCATAATTAAAATTCAATTTTATCTTTTTTGCCTTTATCTTTCAAAGTGAATAGTCGCTTTTTTGTTTTGCGCTTAGATTTTTTGTTAAATTTTTATTATAAATCACCGGGGTTTCTTTTAAAACTGCTATATTGTATTTATTAACGTTTCCGTTCACTTTGCGTGTGCATGCAGCTTCTTGCAATTGCTTGCTTTATCATGTTTGCATTCCTCTTTCTGCTTCATCCATTACGCCGCTGCTCGACTGTTTAAGCTCACTTTTGTTCTCCCGCTTTTTCTGTTCGTATCTGCTCTCTTGCTCTCCTCCCGCACTTTACTGCTTTCTCGCTTTCCTTCGTCACGTAATCGGTACAGTGGTAAGTCAGAATAATGTCTTCTAATATATCTGTGTTCTTCAATCCAGCAAGACAGTTATTTTAGCAAAGGCGCCTAGTATCAATTGCTGGCTTTGCGACAATATTGTTCACGCCAAGTGCATTGATTATATTTGCCGGACGGCCGATTTCATTTCAAAAACATTGGCTTGCGCTATTGCTGTGTTTCCAGCATTCTCTTGCTCTCTTGCTTAATCTTTGCTTTGTCTCTGATCCTGCAAGAGTCTGTTTGGATAGGGTGGCGCCACTGAGGCAACTTGAGGGTCCTCCTACTTTCGATGTGACTATCGATGTTGGGATTGCAATGGAGAATAAGTCTCATCTGCCAGCTAAGAAGGTACACTGCTTTCGCAGGGCTGACTTCGGGCGGCTGAAAAGATTTATATCTGAATTTAATTGGTCCGGTCTATGTATGTGCACTGACATGCCATATATATTATTTATATATATTTTTTTATATATATTATTTACAATGCCATGAATTTCTTTTCAAAGAATGTGTTCGTTATACTATCCGTCAACCTCAAAAAAGCCTCCCTGGTTTAGTAAAGAGTTGATTCGTCTCAAAAACATAAAGTCCAACCTCTATTCTAAATTTAAACGTTCGAGATCTCTAGTTGTTCTTTCTAGCTTTTTAGTGGCTCGTGATTAACGCGCAGTGTTATAAAAACTATTTTACCGGTTGCAGGGTTCAGTTCTCGCAGGACCCAAAACAGTTCTATAATTTCGTTAACACTAAGCGTAAACCTATTACACATCCTTCCTCGCTCTCATTTGAAAATACAACAGCAAACAGTGATCAGGCAATTGCCGATGTTTTTGCTCAGTTTTTTTTAAGCAACGTATTCGTCGACATCCAACTCGAATTAGACACATTCATATACCATGACCAAATCGAACCTAATCTTCAGTCCTAGTTTAAATGAAAGCTCACTTCTTGTGGATCTTCAACGCTTCAAGCCGGTTTATTCGCCGGGTCCCGATGGAATATCAGGCTGTGCGCTTGGCTATTGTGCCGAGACCTTGTTCAATTTTTTCCCTTATCCTTAGAAACCTCAAAGTTCCCCTTTTTTTGGAAGGAATTATTCGTTATTCTTCTCCGCAAGAAAGGTAGCAAAATGGATGCTAACAACTACAGAGGAATCTCTAAGTTGTCAGCCATCCCAAAACTTTTCGAAAACGTTATTACTCATCAGTAATTTTTCCATGTCAACATGGATTTATTAGACGTAGATCAACGACAACAAACCTTCTGGAGCTCACCTTTTTCACTAAAAGAGGCTTCAGAAATAGTTTGCAGACAGATTTTATTTATTCTGACTTCAGTAAAGCATTTGACTCAGTTAATCATTCCCTACTTGTTAGGAACCTCGACTTAATGGGTTTTGCTATCGAACTTCATAGAGTTATTTGAATGGCAGCACGCAAAAGGTCCCCTATACAAATAATTTGTTTAATGTTCTTCAGGTTACCTCTGGTGTGCCGCAAGGGAGCCATCTTGGTCCCTTATTGATTATTATTAACGACCAGCCCAAAGTTCTGACTAACTCAAGAGTACTCATGTACGCTGACGAGTTACTACTAAATCTGCGACTTTGACGATTTGGGTGTCCGCCTAGATCCTAAACTTGAGTTTATTGTTCATATTTCGTGCATGGTGAATAAAAATAGGGGTGCGCTTGGATGTATTAAACGGTTGTCAAAGGAATTCGATGGCCCTTACGTTTCGAAGATCTTATACACTTCGTTAGTCCGACCTATCTCGGAGCAAGGATCCTACGTTTGGGGGACTCCAACCTACTTATCACCTAGCTCTTTCTAAGGGCCACTTCAGTTTACTGACCGTAATGCATTAAACCCAAGAATTACGAAGAGTTAATTGTAAATGGCAGTATCCTGAAACATTTCCTAGCTATTGAATTTTTTTGC
>VNKC01001614.1:0-10375 GCA_008042775.1 Drosophila pectinifera | reverse complement strand
TTGCCACTGGACTACCTTCGTAGCCAACCGAGTATCCAAGATAGCTCAGGCAACGAGAGTCAATCGTTGGGCACATGTTCGATCAGAACAGAATTCCGTCGACTTAGCCAGCCGAGGTGTTTCACTGCAAGAGCTAGCCGATTGCCAACTTTGGTGGCAAGGACCAGAGCGGTTGCAAGGTCCTCGGGATACTTGGCCGAGCAATGCGACGTGCATCCAGCTACGTAGCAGCGTACGGTGAAGGTCCATTTCAGCAAACCCCCATCCGCGGAGTTTCTTGAACGCTTCTCCAGATTAGACACAGCAGTGCGAGCCTTAGCGTACGTGCTGCGGTTTCTAAAGCGATGCCGCAAAGGCCTCATCACTCCCAATTCGCGTCCCGCAAGCGATGAAACTCAAGAGGCAGAGAGAATCCTAATCTCAATCGCCCAGAGAAAGACATATAGCCAAGAGCAGCTTTGTTTGAAGGATAAGCGTCCGCTCCCAGTCTCAAGTTCATTACTAAACCTTAATCCCTTCATGGATCGACATTATTAAGGGTATGTGGTCGAATCACTGCCTTTAAAGCCCTTTCGTACGATGAGCGCTGTCCCATAATTCTTCCCTATAGTAGCAGACTGTCTCGCCTTCTAATGAAATTTACAAACTAGATTACGCTACATGGCGGCAGCCAATTACTCGTTCGCTTGATCCGATTGAAGTATTGGATTCCTAAAATCAAAATCTGGTGAAGGTTGTGGTGAACTTGTGTAAGATCTGCACGATTCACAAGAAGAAGCTGCCAACAAAGCTGTTGGGCGATCTTCCGACGTTGATTACGCTGGCCCCTTTGAGATTAAGAACTATACAGGGAGAACGTGTCTCATCACCATGGGATATGTCTGTGTGTTTGTATGTTTCGCTACTAAGGCCATCCATTTGGAACCCACTTCCAATCTGACAAACGAGAAGTTCCTTTCGGCCTTTGCTAGGTTCGTAGCTAGGCGCGGTTGTTCTCAGCGTGTCCATTCGGGCATTTTATCCCACCAGGTGCTCCACACATGGGAGATCTGTGGGAAGCGGGCGTAAAAAGTTTCAAAACACTTTTTTACAAGTCCACCGCAACACGCAAGTACACGTTCGAAGAGCTTTCCAGAAGAGCTGCAAGAAATGTGGAGAGGGGCATTATACCCTGCTCCACATGCATGAGTCATCTCCAACATCACCTCAGCCAGCGCCATCTTCACGCTCGTCACGTACCCCTCGGGGCCCATCGGTGCCTCCTCGGCAATCCCCGATGTTGGTCGCGAGAACTCGGACGCCAACTACCGCATCCAATCGACGCGTGTCTGATGTCTCCGCACCAGGCTCATCCCTCCAAACATGGCTCCAGCAGCGAAGCGTCCACATCCTGCCGACCGCCATCGTTGTGCTGGAAAACGGCACCACCACATTCGCGGCGGGTGCTATGATTGATCCGTGCATGCCGGTGAGCAGCATCGATCGGTCACTGGCTTCTGCCTTCCGGCTTTGTTCGACGACTCTTCGAGCCCGGACTGGCAACTTCCAGCTGGACGTCGTGTTAAAGATCGACCCGAGCCTCAAGATCCGTACCCCGATTCGGAGCTTGAGCAATGAGACCAGGGCGAAGTTCGACGACATCCGTCTCGGCGACGACCAATTCCATTGCCCGGCAACCATCTCCCTGGTCTTAGGATCAGATGTGTACCCGAAGGTGATCCAACCCGGGTTTCTAAAGATTCAGGATGGATTGCCCGTCGCTCAAAGTACCGTCTTTGGGTGGATCGTCTCTGGAGGTTGCTCGGAGTCCTAAGGCCCATCCGGCGCCAGCCGGAGGAGCGGTTTCTTGCGCAAGGGGGGCAGAATGTTCACGCCAGGAGGGCCCATAGTGTGGGGAGCCAGCGCTCGCAAGCTCTCGCTCTCGCTCACGTTCGCTCTCTCGCTCTTCGTTCTCTCCCTCTTTTCACCTACACCTACCGCGAAAGCTCACCACTCCGCGCTCCCAAAACTTTGTTACTTGTAGTGTAAGTTAGTTGTGATTTACTACCTCAGAACAGAGGTTCCAATAAAAAGTGCAGTGAAGCATACCAAAAGTGAAACGACGTCGCCTTCTTTTTTCTGCAACATTTTTTCGACTACAAGGGATTCCAGCACTTCGGAGTTCTAATTTCCCAGCACGCCAAAGACGACCAACGGCTTTTAATCCGCCCCCTTCATTTCAAGTTTGTTCAGCCAACTTTCCACCCACGGCACTCATAGATGCACCAGTATCTAAGAGACTAAGTACAATTCGATCTAAAAAACGAACGTTCGTGTACGGGCGTTTATCCTGACTCTTGTACCTGATTAAATTTATAATTTAATTCTTTAATTCTATTAGGCTTTTTACTGGCATAGGTACTTCTAGGCAGTCCGTGATCTGCATAATCGCATCATAGAAAGAGGCAAAACATTGCCAATATCTTTGTTTCGGTCACGAATTGTCTCTCTCAAGTGAGCGTCGGTTCGGAAACTGCTTACGTAGGATCTCTGAAATTTCTAACAGATTTTGCTGGTCTTGGTTTCTCTTGAAACTGAACTGCGATGTTCGCCTGAATTATTTGGGCCATCTGTTCGGTTAGCTGGGTTAGCAGGTCATGCTGCAACACCTTTAGCTGTCGCGCGACAATATTGCCGATCGCATCAGTCTCAGTGATACTAGTGGCTGGTTTCGCAGGTTTGCTAGCATAGGCTTTCTGCTTTTCGAATTCTCCCTTGGATTTGCAACCTGGGCAACAACCTTTGGCCTCAATTAAATTATCTATGTAATCGTTGTGAAATTCATGACCAACTTTTAGTTCGGACAATAAACGAAAGGTAAATATGGGTTGTTCACGGTTTGCCCCGGACGTGATACAAATACATCTATACAAATGTTTGAAAAATTACTAGAACCAAACACAAAACCTAATTTGTAAGAATTGGGTGCCAACACGTTCAATTGAACCGTTCACTCACGCTTCGAACATACAATTAAACATAAAGGTTTAATTACAAATCAATATTTTTAAAGTTAAAAAGTGGAAAACAAAATTTGTATTTAAAAATAGGTTTAAGTTTTTAGCTGCAAAATAAATTAATTAATGATAAAATAAATCCCGAAACAAATCAAAAATCAATATCACAATACTAGCCAGCAAAATTAGCTGATTGCATGCAGTAATAATGCACTTATACACAACCAAAAGGTTTCGGTCAGCACAAAAGAGAATAAAAAAAAATCGTGAGCGTTGCTTATCGCTGACCAGCAACAATTCAAATCAAATATGTTATATTCTTCCTCTTTTTTTCCTTATCCGTTTTTCTATGCTCCCAACCAACTTTGAGAAGAAACAAACATAAGATTTTCTAACAGCCGGAGCAGCCGTAGCCAAATGACTAAACGAGTATACTAACATGTCTTAGCCCACTTCTTGCCTATTAGAAATGCTCAGCAGATATTGCATGTATGTGTGAGTCACATAATAAACTCCTATGTGGCCAACACTTTAGGGCACCAATCTTTCTTATCATTATTATTAATTACATTATTTATAAATGTAACGAACACCTACACTACAAAAAAATTCAGGCGAGTTGTTGGCTCGAGATCTGATGCCTATTAATAATGTCAAATAGATGTTTCGCGTGCTACGACAAGCCAATTCCGGGAGTTGAGATATGCGCATGATGAAAACTGCTGAATGGATTTCATTGATTTCTTTTGACTGATTCACCCCTTTTTGTCTCCTCGGGTATTCTGATGGCGGTGGTACCTCTTGTTTATCATTGCAATCATAACTGCGGCCAACATAAATGAAATGCATAAAAAGAGTGGAATAATTGGATTTATATATAGGCGTCTTATATCGAATTAAAAGTTTTCTTCCAAATGAGCAAATGAAGCTCGGAGGCCATTTTATTTAATATTTTAAATTTTGCTTCGTCTTCTCTTTTTATCTAATTCGCTTTTTGGGTTAAATTTGTCATACAAATTTTTTTTTTTTTTTTTTTTTACTTTCCGCCGATTTACACTGATTAATTTGGACATTTTGGTTTTATTTTTCCCTAGAACTCCAGCTCCAACGATGAAAGCGCTTCGACGCTATGTGGGATGGTGGCTTGAGAAAATTGGGGAGAATTTTATATATAACAAATTAAGCCCGATGGAAACTAAAAGGGCACATATTTTCGCAAAAAAAAACTTCACGCCCTCATGTAATTTTGCTTTTGGGTTTTCTTACACTTTTTGCACCAAATCTCCGATCGATTTACACCACCTATCTATAGATAGAAGTTTTATCCCCGGTTATCCACACTTCCTTATATAGAAATATATATATATATAAATAATATAATATATATAATATAACTTTATAAAAAATTAAAGGTTATAGAACCTAAGTACAAATGAAGTTGAAAAGCTACAGTCGAGTGTGACCCGGCACTCAAAGCTAAATGTACTTTGCTTCTTCACTTTGTCTAAATAAGCTCAAATTCAAGAAAAACTTAAACTAATAAGGACGAATGACTGCAGGAAATGTTGACAAATGTAACCTATGCTATTTCACTAAAATTTTTAGAATACGTCCGCATAATCGAACTTATTTCATATCTATTTAAATAATACCGAAAATCACGATATAGCTTCTTTATAAGTGTTTCAAGTTATTCGGGGGCGATAGAGCGATAGTGCGCCTGTCACCAAATTTGATAGCTCTAGCTCATATAGTCTCTGAGATCTGTTGTTTCACATGGATGGACAAACGAACGTGACTAAATCGACTCGGCTCACGACACTGATCAAGAATAGATATACTTTTTAGGATCGGAGATGCCTTCTTCTGTCTGTTAGATACATTCTCGGTTAGCACTAAGTTATAATACCCTTGTACCCATGGGTACCAGGTATAAAATCATACATAATTTCATTATACATCACCCAAGTTCGAAACAACGGTTTGAAACTCGACTGACAATCTGTGCTAGTCTCAGAGCGACTGCGATAATAGAAGAATTTTAAAGTGTAATAACTAATAACTCATGTTTTCACTCAAATTTTTAAAACACGTCCGCATAAATGTACTTATTTTATATATATTTAAATTAAACCAAAAATTTCGACTATAGTTCAGTTACAAGTGTTTCAAGATTTTCGAGGGCGGTATTCATCATTTAGCATCATTTAGAAATGCTGTCACCAATTTTGTTAGCTCTAGCTTTTGTAGTCTCTCAGTTTGAAACCACGGTTCGAGATTCGACTAGTCATCTTTGCAGTTGTGAGTGCGAGTGCGATGATAGAAGAACTTTAATGTGTAATAACTCATGTGTATCATTCGATTTCACTCAATTTATTAGAGTACGTCCGCATCAATTTACTTATTTCATATCTATTTATATTAAACCGAAAATGTCGACTATAGCTTAGTTATGCGTGTTTCAAGATTTTCGGGGCTATAGTGCGCGTGTCCATACTCTGAAACAGATTTGATGCATCAGGTAGATATGTTGTCACCAAATTTGATAGCTCTAGCTCTAGATATACTTTTTAGGATCGGAGATGCCTTCTTCTGTCTGTTAGATACATTCTCGGTTAACACTAAGTTATAATACTCTTGTACCCATTGGTACCGGGTATAAAATCATACATAATTTCATTATACATCACCCAAGTTCGAAACAACGGTTCGAAACTCGACTGACAATCTGTGCTAGTCTCAGAGCGACTGCGATAATAGAAGAATTTTAATGTGTAATAACTAATAACTCATGTTTTCACTCAAATTTTTAAAACACGTCCGCATAAATGTACTTATTTTATATATATTTAAATTAAACCAAAAATTTCGACTATAGTTCAGTTACAAGTGTTTCAAGATTTTCGAGGGCGGTAGTGCGCGTGTCCATACTTTTAAACAAACTTGATGCATCATTTAGAAATCCTGTCACCAATTTTGTTAGCTCTAGCTTTTGTAGTCTCTCAGTTCGAAACCACGGTTCGAGATTCGATTAGTCATCTGTGCAGGTGTGAGTGCGAGTGCATGTGATATTAATCTCATGATTTTTCGGTGTTCCTGGGTATATCACTTTGCTGGCTCATCTTTGCTCCTTGGCCTGTAATATTCCAGGAATTCCTTCTTGTGACATTGATGAAGGGTGCGCGTTCCACCAGTCTAAAGCACAGCCTCACAGTCGATCTCTGCTACTTCGGTGTACCTAGGTAGCTGGGTGATGGGTGTCGGCTCTCGGGTGGGCTTGGTACGAATCGGTGAGGATATAATGCGTCCGCGGTGTCTTCCTAGATTTGGTGTTCTAGTCTGTCCTCTAGGGATACTCTACATAGTTAAGTGGACTTAGGTTGGCGTGCAAGCCGAAGCCATGTTTAGTTTGACCTGTCTGTGTTCCGTATCGTTTCCGGGTCGAAAGCCGAAGACGTGACTTCTTGGGGAATTTGCTAATTACGAACCGAGTCTGGCCTAAATGATCACGATCGTCTCTGGAGCCGATTACAATCTGAGCTCCACGTGAAAACATCTGGTAGATCTCCCTGAGGCGTGGATTACGATCGGGTCAGGTCTGATGTTATCGTCATCGTCATCACTCCAGGTCTGTTGAGCCGATTACAAATTGAACTATACTCCTGTCACCCGACATCGAACCGCAGCTTAGGAGACATATTAAGGTTAAACTACCACCACTACTTCCAAGAATATTTACCAGTACCCTAACTCCAAGATTAAAATAAAATTGGACTTACCAGAAACTTTTAACGCTTAACGAAAACCAATATTAATAATTACCATTTCAGTATGTTCTAGCGTTACCATGATCCTAGCAGACACTCTCGGTGCTTCGTGGATACATTCAAAACAAAGATATCAACAGCGAGCTCGGCATCCCTCTAGTGGGAGATGTCCTCAATACAATCTAATGCTGGCAAATCAATAATAATTAATAATCCCCTAGCTAGATCAGCGAGGCTATCCACAAAACGGCGACGTCTCAAGAGCTGAACGTTGGACAGCCTTGAATCCTTTAACTTAGGGCATATCGTTTCTGCGCTCAGGAATTCAGTCATCGGCAGCAGGATTCTAAAATACACGATAATCTCAACAACACAACAAACAAACACTTTCTGTACAAGACGCAATACAGAAACAAACAGAAATAATTTATAAACGCGCCTACACAAAACCAAAAACTTTTTTACCTTTAAAAAAATAAAAATTAAATAAGTTGGATAGCCATCCACAGTCATAGTACCGAACATAAGTCGTATAATTTGAAAATGGCTGGCCTCCCTCCGACTCGAGATTTTTCGAGGTTTCGGCAATTTTAAATAACAATCGCCATAGCAAGTGCCTAACCAGATTCACCGCAAATGTAACAGGCAGAAGTAAGCATCTCCTACCCCATAAAGTATATATATCCTTGATCAACATCACCAACCAAGTCCATTAAGCCAGACGGATATTAGACACGTTCCGCCATATCCATCCGCGTGAAACAACAGATCTCAGAGACTATAAGAGCTAGAGCTACCAAATTTGGTGATAACGTTCTAACCTGTTGCACGCAGAAGTTTTTTTCTTAAGTCCTAGTTTAACCGAAAGCTCGCATCCTTTGGAACGTTAACGTGTCATGCCGGTTTATATGCCACGTCCTGATGGAAGGCTGTGTGCTGAGGTATTGTGCCGAGACGATGTGTAATCGCCATTTAAAAATGTTTAATCATTCGTGGTTCCCCATTTGCAGCAACTTTGTAGATTAGTAATTTCTCCTTGCCATCATGGATTTAATAGACGAAGGTCAACGACAACTGTTCTTCTGAAGTTCACTTCGTTTATTATAAGTGCCTCCCCACTTAATTGTTTTTCCTGTCGATCATCTTAGGTAGATCTCAACTTATCTGAATTGCAGGACGCAAAAGGTTCTGTTTAACAATAATATATCTAACGTTGTTCGAGTTACCTTTGGTGCCCTCCATAGAGCCATCTGGCGCCCTTATTGTTTAAATTATATATGAACGACCTGCCCAAAGTTCTGACTAACACAAGAGTACTTATATATGCTAAACTTTAGTTGCAATAAAAGGACGGCTCTCGCCAGTTGGATTTACAAAAAGAGCTTAGTAACTTTCAATCGTGACGTAGTGAAAACTTATTTAGCCTAAATGACTCTTAGTTTAAGCTGATGACTGTCTCACGTGTCATCCCATGCTTGCGACTTATACGCTGATCTTGTGGTCTTTGAAAAGAATTAATCTAGTTGTCGATTTAAGTGTCCGACTAGGTCCTAAACTTGACTTCAGTGATTAGATTTGGTACATGGTGAATAAGGATAAGCTAGAGATGTACTTGGATTTATTAAACGGCGGTCGGAGGAATTCGACGATCCTTACGTTATCTTAGAGAATGGATCCGGCGTTTGGAGTCTCCAGAAGAGTGGTTATAGTAAAAGTTTTTAAATCAGTTCAAAAGACCTATTTACCTTTCGCTCTACTCGGCTTAAACTGGGATGTAAATATAAGGTTATTAATTAACATATCTTTCATTATGAACTTCTTTTGTGTTGACCCTTGTAAGTATACTTTACTTCACTGCTGGTTTGCTGGCCTTACCCCAATTCTTTTGGTTTCTGCTTAAAATGCGATAGGATCTGCCTCCCTAAATGTGTACTTCCCGTGTTCCACAGTAAAACTGGACGACGTTAGAGCCGAATTGCGAAATGGATTGCCTTAGCTTGCTAAACTCTAGGGAGCGATAAGGGATGGGGCCTTATCGATTCTTACTCTGCTCTCAACTATCGCCTTTAACACAGCGGGGCTGTAGTAGTAAGCTCGAATTGATCATCACTGGTGAGGCAAGCTTAGCACGATTTTTTATAGTAGTGTTGTGTGGCTCATGAGTGAGTGGAGAAAAGAGTGTTTTTCATGAAATTGAGCGAGTTTTCGCTCATTTGCTCATTTTTACTAGCTTGCTCATTTTTGTTTAGGTGTTGTTTTGCTCAGTTAGTCTTGTTTGTTCATTTTTATTAAAGTATTTTTGTTTTATGTTACTTTTTTTTGCTCCGTGATTTCTCAGAATTGGGTTTGAACAGTGAAGACATGAACAACCTTTGGTACGTTTTTATTGAAGCAAGAATTGTTACTATAATATAGTTTACAAATTGACCATTTTTATACCCCCAGCTCTTTTGCTGCCTGTGCCATCGTAGGTGCTTTGCCGCTGACGTTGCTGCATTCTGGGTGCTATTGACCGAAGCCGAGAAGTTGCCTTTGCACTTTTGATTGCTTGTGCAATGCCGGATGCTCATGGAAAACTTCGGTTGTAAGTTCTTCTGTGTTAACTCTTCCCACCATTAAAATCGTCTCGTTCGATACGGTCGTTGTTCTCATTAGCACCAGCAATTTTTTTGATATGCTGATTTTTACTCCTTTACAGGTTAATTTATTGCTTGGACACCACTGGAACAGGACCACATGTGCCCGTAAATCAGGATAAGGGTTTTCATATCCACAAATTTTACTTTGGAATCTCTTTTACAAAACACCTTTTTTATAAGCATCAATGGGGATACAAGGTGGCTTCAGTAGAAGAGCTAGAGCTACAAGTTTCACCATATCTCATTAGAGAAAGACTCATCAACCTGCACGCTTTGAATGTGGTGATTAAGGCTTTAACGAACCATACTTGACTTCACTATTTTCGGCGAAGGACCTAGAAGAATTTAACTCAAATTCATTAATTCAATTTATTTGATTAGCCATATTTGTTTCCCTTAGCGGGCAAACAATTGTACTTTTTTAAAACAACTGGATAGTAGTAGTTGTTGGGTAAAAACACACACGATTAACAGAAAAATATTAATATAATGTTATATTTTCTTTAGATATTCTAGGTTTCTACATTTTATACAAAGAAAATTCAACAGTTTAATGAAAATGCAGAATTTGAAAATCAACATGAATTTATTCTAGTTATTCAGCATCTCTGAAAGATCAAATACATAATATAAAAGAGATAAAAAGATTCTTATAGCCAAGTAATCCAATGTTGGTGATCATTATGAATTTTTTATTTTTATAGGTGTCATTGAAATGTACGGTTCAACGATTAGACACTCATCTTAAAAGTGCTGGAGAAATCATTATAGCAATGAAACACTTATCCTTCACTAAATCTTGTTATTAAGGAGCATGCTTACTAAAAATCTTTAAAAATGTTCTATGATAATTATAATAATAACATTTTTTATACTTCGAAAACACTTCTAATATGCTTTGGTTGGTTGGTTTTTAGGGCCCTGCATGTTCTGTAAATGCATCATTTTTACTGTGTAAGTTGATGAGCTCCCG
>VNKC01001613.1:0-103906 GCA_008042775.1 Drosophila pectinifera | reverse complement strand
TAATATTAATATTAATATTAATATTAATATTAATAATATTAATAATAATATCAATATAAAAATAATAATATTAATATTAATAATTACTATAATAATATTAATATTATTAAAATAAATATTATTATAGTAATAATATTAATATTATCTGTTTATTTCCCACCATCAGTAGATTGTACGTATCTTTTATTTAAATGATTTTCTGACCGGAAATAATTCGGAAATAAAATATTTGCTGTCCGAAAAGCGCCGTACTATTGGTGTAACGAAACAATGCGGTCTAAATACTTATAAGATGAAAAGGTGGATATTCATATTATTTAAGGAGGGTACAATAAGGAATAATAAATAAAGCAGCTTGAATTAAAATGTACTTTTCCCATTTAAAAATAGAGTTTAAAAAAGCCAGTACATTTGGACCCATAAATAAGCACTCTCTGTCATTATTTGGTTGGAAAACAAAGAATAGAATAATTAAAGGACACTTAAAGCCTATTCCCACAGGATCCATCCACCATCACGTGAACGATTGGTCCTTAGGTTGTATCGATCCGAAAATGTCATCGAAATGTGAAAAACTTTTTAATGATATAGTAATGCGATAATTTCTTGGTGCAACTCTAAATTCTTCCTATAGCCAGTGAAAAATGTAGCATTCACTACGAAAACGTAAACAATGATGATAAGGAACCAAAGTTCTGAAGGTTCCGAAGCAACAAGTAGCACATTTAAGTTGATTATATTTATAATTAATCATTGGTTTTTTGGACTTTGGAGAACATCGAGCAGTCGTCGGGATGTTCTGACATAAATCGGAAACCTTACCAAGAAGTACAGGTAACAGGTACAGATATATGGAATTATTATCCAGGGAATTATTATTTTTTTACAGGCAGGAGAACAATTAAGTGGGGCTCCATCTTTGTGGCAGCACAATGAGTCCTTCCTTGGCTCTCTTCGCCTCCACAACATGAAGCTGAACACTGTGGACTACGAGTACGTGCCAAGATTATTTGTTAACACTTGATTAATAATATACACTTCTTGGAGAAAATAGAAATGGACCCAGATGACTTCGAAGCTTCAGGTAGCACTGGGCTTCCTGCAAGGCGCGCTAAGCCGGACCCCAAAAGCGATCTAGTGGAGATTTCTCGAGGAAGACTTGGGGAAGCAAGACTGGGATTCTCTATAATCTGGGAGAAAGCCAGGAAAATCTCCAAAAAGAATTAAGAAAGTTTTAAGGTGCTCCCAAAAAAAGGTAATTTTAAGTTAAAAAGGCTAGTAAAAAGGTAATAATTAAATTGAATTAATTAAATTAAATCGAATTAAATGAAATTATTCCTTACAATAGAGTGCCGCAAACTTTTGAAGATTTCCGTGCGATTTTTGGTTAAAATTATGTTAAAGATTCTAGTAATTTGACAACTTTATTTACTCAGCCAAAGTGTTTCTGTGTATTCTGTGAATGTAATAAATTAGCAAGCGACTTCATGAACAAAAACCAATTCCAAAATATAATTTCCGCTTCTTGATATTTATTTTTCTCAGAACGCAGCAGTGAGCAGCGGTGGGCGGTTCTAGAAAGCTCCGTAAGTGGTTGTTGTATAAGCTAAAAGCTTTTCTCTTGAAAATAAGCATAAAATAGGCATAAATGCAGTAGTTGTTTTTCAAAAGCGAGCTAAGTTAATTCTTTTTGTATATATAATACACTTGACCGGCTAACAGGGCGTATACTTGACGCCCTGGCTTGGAAAATCCCTTCAGATTTTGGTAAAACAAAGCAGTGCCACGATATTTTCCCGATCCATAAAATTCCCGCTAAGAACAGGGTTTTTCAGCAAATAACAATGGCTCATTTAAAAATTCATTAATATTTGCTGAAAACCCCTGTTCTTAAAGACTTGTTATGTAAATTCTAGGGCCGTTATTAAAGCTTTCATCCATATTTTTACATAAAAAATTGAATTAACATTATCTTAGCAAAGAAGAATTAATATTAAATATACTCTTCTAAATTCTACATATAATTTATCAATCTATGTGACTGGTGACATTGTTATTAATATTTATTGTTACTATGTTGTATTTATACTATACTTTATATAATAAATTAAGCCTTAAATGCCTTAAGCGAACTGTTTGTAGCTCTAATTATGAGTATTCCAGTTACAGTGTTGGTTTACCCTGACTTAGGAGCAGCGCTCGTTATTCGTAACACGAGCCCTGGTAAATCGGCTAGAGCAAGCAGTGCAGATTTGTTGTGCCAACACAGCCTGCGGGCTGCTCTCTCTCTCGCTCCCTGGAGAACTACCGAGAGCGTGCTGAGAGGCGCGCGCACTCGCGAGTCCTTGGCGTTCGTTACTTCGTGCAAGTTGCGCCGCGCCGCCGGCAGCGCTGTCTCCGTGCGACGTCGACGTCGACGCAGCGCCACGGCGCCGCCCCCGCTCAGGCGGGATGAAAGGGGCAGCGAAGTGCGGCAGGCGGCTAGCGGGGGGCTGGGGGGGGGCTGGTGGGAGAGGGACGGCGGGAGTCCCGAGTCCGGGTCCGCAGTCCGTAGTCCGGAGTCGTCGTCAGTTTTGGACAAACACTCCGAGAGGCACGTCAGGGCCAAGCGCGCGCGCTTCTCGTGTCTGTGTGATTCTGTCTGTCTGTCTGTCCGCCGAGTTGTGCGTGAACGTGAGCGTAGCGTGAGCGTGAGCGTGAACGGTAGCGTGTGTGTGTGCGTGAGCTGCCAATGGCTGCCGCCGTGTTAGCCAATTTCCCTTCTGTGGCAACAAATACCGTGCCGTAATCGCCGTCGAGCAAAATACGAGAAAGTCTGGCCCGCAAAATTCAAGTGCAAAGTATATAAAAAATCAAGTGAAAGTTAAGCCCCCCGCCCACACCCTCCACTAGTCCCACCCCTTTTTCTGTACCTCTGTACCTTTGTACCTCTGTACCAAAAATCAAAAATACCAGGAAGCTATAAGCAAAAAACAATAAGCAACAGAGCGGCAACAACAAGAACAACGACACTCAGCGCTAGCAACAAAATCAACAAAGTGGAGCTCTGGCAGAGCGGGGAACGCGGTGCGGGCTTGCGGGCTTGCGGGCTTGCGGGGCTCTTCAGCTGCCATTTCAGGCTGTCAAAAGTTAGTCGGACCCCCGAGCTCAATGTTTTATTTCATTTTCACTTCCATTTATATTTCTATCTCTATTTCCACTCTACTTTTTAGTTGCCTTTCCCCACAGAGCTCCGCTCCGTCCTCCGCGACTTCCCTGCTCTCTCCGCAGCAGGCGAGGAGGGGTGCACGGGGAATACATTGTATATTATATTATTTATACATATTGTATTCATTATTACCAAGAAGGCTGTTCAAGAACTTAATAGATGGTGTCTCAAAGTAGGAGAAGTAGTAAAATATACGTTTTCAATGCAATTTGTACAAAACAAAACAAAAACAAACTAAACTTAACTACTTAATATATCTTATAAGTAATTTGGTTATTTTCCAGGAACCTTAGGTCATTTTGAATAGTTCCTAGGTGCCACAAAATCTCTAGAGTTTCAAATGTCTCAGCTCATCTCTAGAGATTTTTGTAGGCGAGAGAGAGAGAATATATGAGAATACAGTTTAATGTTTAATAAACTTGATATTTTTAGAATTTGTTATTCATAAAAACTTACTTATTGCTATATTCTGAAGCTAAAATAAAACTATGCAAAATAAAGGTCTTTTAATTAGAGTAAATTAGAAGTCTCACCTTATATCCCAGAAATTCTCAAAGTAAAAGTATTTAGAAGTATTATTTAAGTTATTAAATTATCTACTTTACACTAACAACTTGAATCAATTCGGTATTTATCTGAATAAAATATTTCATTGCCTACTTTTAGACACCAACCCTTAAGATATCCTTGGTCAATAACAATTATATCATTTATTTGTATTATTTTAAAGCATTTCAAATAATACTTATGGAGTACTTAAGCCTGTTTAGTGTTCCTCAATTTGCCAAGTTGATCATGATTTCTTTATTCCCATTTTTTGCCGTGTACTTGCGCCTTAATTCTTGTGGCAATGACAGCCGCTCAAGGAGTTTCCCGAGCTCGCTCGCCTGGTCTGCTGGTGTTAGATGGCTGTTGGGGTTGGAGGGGTTGGAGGGAGACTTGGCCAGAACGCTTCCAGAACTTACGGTTCAAATGGCAAGTCGCGAGTCGCATGGATAATTTGCTCACGAATCTATGTGAGGCGGTCGGCCGGCGGCCAGTCCTATGTGCATTACTCATACGCCGCGTTGCCGCGAGCGAAGCATGAAGATGAAATCATACCAACTACACTGAGAGGCAATAAACGTTAAGCTCACCTACCCACTGTCAGTGTGGCTGAGTGTGTGTGTGCTGTGTGTGTGGGTGTGTGGGTGTCTATGATGAAAATTGTGAAATGCGTGCCATGGCAAAAAAACAAAAGGCAGGAAAATAAATGAAAATGAAATGAAACGAAATAGACCAGCTATAAAAACGGGGCAAAAAATAAGACCGCAGGAAGGAGGGCCAGCTGTGGGGCCGCTAATGTCCGAACCTGGACGAAAGTCCAGAGTCACGCGAAGTTGCAACAACAACAACAACAGCGACAGCGACAGCGACAGCAGATGGAGTAACCATTTTGAAATGGACAGGCCACCAAGGTGAACCAAGGATGTCGCAGCAAGCTCGTTAGATCGCCCAGAGAGATCTGCACATAAATCAGGAGCTAGAGGGCTGGCTGCAAAAATGCAAATAGATTGAAAAATAATAAGCAAATGCCATGGCACACGCTGGCAACTAAAAGGGAAAAGCCGCCGCCGAGTAGCATAAATAATTCCGCCCACAAAAGGTTACACAGTCACTGGGGCGACACAGCAGCAGACAGGCGAACGCCGGCGTTAACTTCGCAGCTGGCAGCGAAGCTGGCAGTCGTCACTATGCCTCGGCTTCTATATCTCTCTCTTTGGAGTGCTCTCTGCCCAATCTCAGCTTAGCTCTCTCACTTATCTCTCGCTTTAAACTAACCTACATCAACAGCTGTGACTTTGAGAGGCAAAAGAGAGCCGCCCACGCAAGCCGCAAAATGTAAAAAGATAAAGGAAAATGCTAAATAAATAGAAGAAAACCCCTGCTTACCTAATAACCAATTAAATAACTAATTAAATTTATAATATGTGTTTGGGTAATATTAATGTCCTGCTGCTTATCTTGTTTTTAGTGTTTTAAAGTGCGTGCAAACGAGCGAGTGGCGTAAACAATAGGAAAAGAACTCATGAAAAAGCCCGAGCGCGCCTTTCTCTGACTGTCGCTCCTGACTCTCTCTCTCTCTCTCTCACTCTGTCTCTCTATCTCTGTTCCCCTCTCTGCCTGTCGCTCTCTCTTACCCTAACTTTCTCTCTGTCTCCCTCGGTGACTATTTCTGCGGAACAGCTGTTCCAACCTAACTGTTTCTCTCTCGCGCGCTCTCTCTCGCTGTCACTCCCTCCTGCGCCGACGCGTGTGTACATAACCTCAAAACGACTCTGGATGTTGCGGTAGGCGAGAGAGAATCGGAAGCCAAGTGCAACGCCAGGAGCAGAGGAGCAAGAGCCAAGGAGCGGCAGCAGAGCGGCGACGGAGCAGCGTTGATGCCGTTGCAGCTGCTGCTGCGCAGCCAGCGACGACGACGACGACCACAGCAGCAGCAGCAACAACAACAAGAACAACACAAGGAGCAGGAGCAGGAGCAGCAGCAGCAACGCCAGCAGCAGCAGCGGCGGAGGCAGCAGCAACAATCAGCAACATCAGCGCCCTGTGTGCACCGACAATAATATGAGGAGTGGCAGTTCGGAATTACTACTCGAGCAGCAACAACAAGAGCTACGGTTACGTAAAATCCGAGAACTGGCTCCGAAAAAGAAAAATGGCAATCGGCGCTTTCGTTCGTGGCGGGAACGTGCGCGTTTCTATGGCACCTCGACACTGGCCTTCTTCTCGGTGACCGCCGGCGCCTCGCTGCTCTTCCTCGTACCGCTCTACGTTGATCCGGCCATATCGACGCTGAGCCACGACTTTATCGAGAACCCAACGCTGTGCACGACGACGCGCCGCGAGGATCTCGTTGGCATATTCAACTGCTCGTGGAGCTCCTGCCGGGAGGGCTGCACCTCGGACCTCTATCGCTGCGTCCACATCTACGTGACGTTCATTGAGCAGAATATCACGATACCGGCCAATATGACCGACTATAGCAACTATACGGCCGACTGGGAGCAGTCCGGCGAGGCCACGCTCCTGGTCAACATCAAGGGATGTGGCTATCCGCCCACGGTTACGTGCAAGGACTTCAATGGCTACTACGGCATCGAGGGCGCCATCTTTCCATGCTTTTACTCGCGCAAAAACAAGACGGTGGTGCTGACCTCCTACAACCACGACAACCAGGTGGCCATGATCATCCACTTCTTCGCGGTGCCCTTTGTGATAACGGTCATCTCGTCCATCGCCCTCTGCATCATGCACTGCGACTGCCGCTGCAAGAAGGATCGCAGCCACCGCCGGAATCGGCCGCAGTGCCGAAGGCCGCGCATCGAGAATCTCAGGTGAGTGATTGTCCTTTTAACTCAAATTAGGAGATATATACTAGCCTTCAGTCCGTTTTATTATCGAGAAAAAACTATAGGAATTTCGGTTACCAAGGGTATTTCTTTAATAAAATTAAGTTTTAACTTATGCAGAAGAAAGATTTTCCTTTGAATGAGGTCTAGAATTTTCGTGATTTATAATAGAATTAAAATTGAAGAAACTCAGATGGATATGTTCCTACCTCTGCCAGTTATTCTATCATAATTTTCTTACAGATCTTTAAAGAATTACCATTTCCCCTAAAAAAATGAAAACAAAGACATCTCATTAGCTTTTTCCTAAGAAAACTCAGTTAAAGGTTGGTGGCTTCCCGCCTCCCATCAAGAAGTTATCTTATCTAATTTAATTTCCAATTAAACGAATTTGTACAGAAACTTGCTATTTGAATTTGAAATGTCTGGGATTCACAAATATCACGGCTCTCCTGCCTCCGCTTGTGCGAAGAATTTATTTGCATATTTGCTGAATTTAGAACGATTTTCGCTTTATGTACATGCCTTCCTCTTGGCCAGTAAGTTAATTTAACAAAACTCTCCCAGCAGGAACTTCCTTCCTGGCTGCGATATTTGCTTTCCTGGCGTCAGCGTAATTTAAATAATTCACTAATGACAGTTTTTGTGTTTGTGTGTGCGCCGAGCGACGTGTCAAGGGCGGGGTGCGGGTGCGGGTGTGAGGTGTGGGCCCGTTGTGTTGTTGTTATTTTGGAGTAATATGCGGTCTAAATTATTTATAAGACCAGGCCTCGTCGCATGTGTATGTGCGCCACCCTGCACCACAGCCGAGGCATTAGCGCACGCACCAAGCACGCACCACAGTGCGTATGATTGATATGTTGAGCTGTTGACAGAGCCGCCGGGGGTTTGAGGCTCTCCCCAGCATTGACTGCCGCTAATGGAGGGGGAGGGGCATCGGCTGCGGCTGTGGGACAGCTGACAATTACATTTGTCCGTCGAGTAAATAGAAAACAAAAGGTCCACACAAAGGCCCTGGCCATCGATTCAGGGATACTCCAACTCCAACTCCATGCAGCTGGGCTCTTTAATGCCCGTTCTTATTGAATTCAGCTTGACTCGTGGCTTTATCGAATCCCCGCCATTGTTTGTGGCCTTCCATTCTCCTTTTCGAGGAAATTTCCATCTGTTTTCAATTCTCATTGCACATCGATTCAATCGATAATGAATTGGTGGTCCGCTCCGCCCTCGTCCCAGGCCGCCTTACAGCCAGCAGTTCCCGTGCCCGCCTCCCGCCTCCGCCCGCCCATCCACTTCGTACGTGCATTATTCAAATGTCATGGCGGCCAGGACTCGCTCTCTCACATGCCAGCCAGTCAGCCAGTCAAGTTGGGCAATTCCAGTTCGGCAAGTGTTCCCCCTTCGGATCCTTTGTTTTCAGCCTCCTGGCTGTCGCCCGGCGTGGACTGGCCAGGCGGCCTTATCTGCCATTGTCGAAGTGCGAGGATGCGTGGCCTCCTTTGCCCTTACTCTGCCAGAGATAACCGGAGAATTTCCATGTATAATCAAGTGTGACCCAATTGTGGTCAAGTCGCACTTGAGGGAAAATATCACTGAAGTCGGCTATTAATCAGCTTTTTCTCATATAAAATATATTAAAGCTACATAGTCTATTGAGTCTTGGGGCGGTATCTGTGTCACTTGGCTTGAATTGCATCTTATTTTGACCTATTCTTATTTACAAGATATTATTTAGTATTGTTCTATTGACATTTTAAGCAGAATTACTTATATTTATCCTCTATTTTTTGTTGATTTATTATTATTAAATATTATTATATTAAATAAAACTTTGTAAACCTTCAGCTTGACTTCTACGAGATCATTGAACGTTTTTGGTATAAAATTGATTTAAATCAACATGGCTGGACCTTACATTTAAGTTAATTTATATATATTTAAATTATATTAACTTATGATACATTTATTTTAATTAGAGAGAGAGCTTAGACTTCCTCAGACATTATTTAATTCTTACATATAAATGATTATATATTTGGGGCCTTAAAAAGTAACATATTTTCATTCTTATCACATTCGATTTTAATATATTTAAATTATATTAACTTATGATACATTTATTTTAATTAGAGGGAGAGCTTAGACTTCCTCAGACATTATTTGATTCTTACATAAAAATGATAATATATTTGGGGCCTTAAAAAGTTACATATTTTCATTCTTTCATTCTTATCACATTCGAACACTTAATAATCAATAAGTATAAATAATATACTATACATTGTGGGCAATTTCCTCTTCCCTCAGTGTATATATGCAATGTGCGAATAAGTCTGCGGGCAGCTGCAGGTGCATGTTCAACATATTCTCCCAGCGAAAAGTTTCAGCTCCGAAATTCCTTACCACCACAGCCAGGCGTCGGCAGGTGGTGCCTGGAATTTATCTAATGCGCATATTTTTAAGCTTGTTTTCAACGGAAATCACTAATAAAAACAATTGAGAAAGAGCTGTTGAAAAGTTTCAAAGCAAAATGGCGTCAGCGTGCGCCGGTTGTTAATGCTATCTGCCGTGCCCCGTGTGCACACGGGGACACACACACTTGCGCCGTCCCGTGTGTGTTACATAATCAGCTTACCTTTTCGCTGATGCTATTCCCTGCCGCTGTTGTCTGCTTTGTTTTAGTCACAGTTGCAGACTCGGATTTGTTGGCTATCACTCACGAGCACTCGACTGCGCGACTTGGCTAAAACACGTTCGAACAGTATGCAAAGCGGAGTTAAAGGGGAAATCAGTCCCAATCCGGCTGCCAGCTGGCCAATGATTATGGCCAAGTGGTATGGCATTGTGCAAGTTTCACACGTTGCCGCTGTCGAGTGGCAAGCTCCGCATTAGCGTCACTCTCGGGCCACTCAATCATTTGGCCATAACGCAGCTAAATGGCTGCCAATAAAGCAGCCAACCGCCTCAGCAACTAAGTAGCCAGCAGGAGCTAAAGGCCAAGTAGCAGCGAGTATGCTAATGCAGGATCGAGCTGGAAATACCCTATAGAGAAGGGTTCCCCTAACTAATCGGAAGATGTTTGAAATTGTTAAATATTTAATTTAGTTTGTGGTCGAAAGTTAGTTCAAAATACTTATTGTATTGCCGCTAAAGTTTTGTCGGGGGAAAGCTAAATCAGAGGGCTTTCAGAATTGCGATTTCCAAAGCAAACTTCATAGTTTTGTGGTTCCCCTGGCGAGGGTATAGCCACCATCAGCATCTTCTTCAAGTGCAGCTCAAACAAGAGTTTAAGGGTTCAGCGCGGTTCGGTGGGGGTGCGGCGGGGGAGGACATGGAAATAGGGGTTTCGGGGTGCAAGATGGGGGTGTGTGGCTGGCAGTGGGTGCCAAGGGGGCGAAATGCTCCTAGTGTGGCCTACTTCTGTTTCTGCTTTTGCGGCTGCCTAGAAGCGTTTTTCCTTTTTTTTTTTTTGTTTCTTTGTGTGAGTGTGCGAGAGTGTGCCACTTTGTGCTGGCTTCCTTTCTCTTATTTTATTTTTTATAGAAAAATCAATTTTGCTCCTTTTATGAACATCCCAAGCAGCTGAGAATGCAACGAAGTCACGTCTTTCATTTTCCTAAATGATTTTTACGAATTGTGGTTCCCCTGCCGCCATCTACATGCAAGGAATTTGGGCGGAAGACTCCTGCCGAAAGTTGGCTCGATAAGGCCAGTCGATGGTCAAGGAGAGCCCAGAATGCATTGGGCTAAAGAAAAATATGTTTTTGTTACTGAAAACTATAGGAAGCTGGCCGGAAATCAAGGCACTGCACCTGTCAGAGCCTTTCAATGTGCAATTTTTGATTATAAAATAATACAAAAGTACAGCATGGAATGTACAGCATTTCAATGGTTTCTTAAATGAATATTATTTAATATTTATTATTATTTAAATAGAGTAGTAGGTAGTGGGTCTTAACTCATCTCCTTGTTGCTGGATATCTTTCTGTTCCTGTTCTCCCACAGCCTGATATAATTATTTGTCCGCTTTCAAATCAATTCCAAAAGAACTGCACCTTTTGGCAAAAGACTCACCTGCTCGTGGCCCCCGAAAAGCTCACATAATCAGACGGGTCTTGGGTTCGATTTGGATGGGGTCCGGGACTTGTATTTGGATTTGGGCCCCGCTTCTCCTTTTCATCCTTGGCAGCCTGCCGCAATCTAATGACAACAACAAAGGACGCTTGATTATTGCTGAAATGCCGTTTAGTTGCGGACAGATGTGGCCGTGCTGCTGTGTGAGTGTCGTCACGTATCCTTTTGCCAAGCTGGAAACAATGGTGGCACAGACGGGAAAAAATAAAAAGGATCTCTTTTATCTGGAAAAAAAACCAGACATCCCGCACATTGTTGTAGTCGCCTATTTTTTATTTATCAGACCCGAAGGGCACTAGCTAGGGAAGTGCAAGCTATCTCAATCTCGGACCCACACACACACATGTATAGTATAGTATAGTATAGTATCCTCAAGATGCGCCAGTCACCCTGAGAGCGTGAAAAGTCGCCTGCTTCCAAGTCTGCCGCCCACCACGGCGCCCCAATCGATATTAATAATGCGCAGCATATGAATGCTGTTCAATAAATTTCCATTTCTTGCTCGATTCCTGCCATTGAAGTCGGCAATTGGAGATGGAGATTGCCCGGCACTGGGCGCAGGGATATGGGCGTGGCTGGCAGTCGTCGTCCTCGTCGTCAGTCAATTCATGTAAATCCCCAGCAAATCCCTACGCCCCCCATTTGCTTTCGGGGAAAGTCCGCCGCTAAGTTAGTGGAGACGTTGCAAATGCTTCATTAATAACATGAACCGAGAGTCGCATACACACACATCCATTCGCCATTCTCCATTCCCCGGGGAATACATATTCATGAAGGCTCTTACGTAAATGCCAAGAACTTTCCGTCCTAACTATGAATCCGGAATGAAACTGCAAACGCCACGGAGATGATAAGGGGGAAGGACACCCTCGCTCGCTCTCTCTCTCTCTCCCTCTCTGTTATTGGAGTTTGGAAGCCCTGAAAGCCCCGAGACAGAAAAGTTCAAGTCCTGGAATTTCTTGTCGTCGTCGCTGCCGCCCCCGGATAATTTAGGTGTCTACATAACTCGGTAAAGTTCTCAAGCGTCCGACATTGCACAATCCAATCCGCAATCCGCACACTTCAAGGATATTCACATCTGTGCCGAGATGCAGGCATAAATATTGCACAGAGTTGGATATTATCTAAATATGAATATGTTATTAAAGCGAATTTATGGCCCAGCCAGCTTATGCCCTTTTTCCCTTAAGATGAAGGATCTCATAATAAATAACGCACACACAAGCCCGTACACACACACAGACGGGTGTATTTGTATGTGATTTGCTAGAGGAACGCGTGCGATTTTTAATGGTCGGACATTCGGTTTAATATGGCTGTTAGGACATCGTATAAACAAGGATGTATATGTCCCGGACATATGGACTGAATTAAATGCGGCCAAATGGCGAAAAGCTGAGAACTGCTGGGGTTTTCCCATTTAAGACTCGCAAACTTCGCTGGAAATGTATTTAAAGCTAGCCGATTACCGCCTGGAAACGCATTTGAATTAACAACATTTAAAGTTGTAACTGCACATTATGGAATTCCTTTCTGTGCACCCCGCCGACCCACCGCCAAGCCACCACAATCGCAATTAAGCTTTAAATGTAAAGCGTGAATGTGAATTCGCTTAAGTGTGCGAGCAGCCGCGCACCACGGGGCGTATGAGTTATTATTTGAGGGAAGCTCGCTGCCAGCCAGTGGTGTGTTCATCTGTTAGTTTGTTTGTCTGTCTCGGGTCGGGGACGGGGACGGGGCCGGGACTGGGCCCGGCTGTGCGCATGAAACAAGGCAAACAAAGCTTTTATTCAAAGCAATTCACGTATATAAAACATTTATCTTTATGGCCGTCTTCAAGTGTAGTCGTGTCTACGTGCGTCTCTGTGGCTTTTTAGAGGTTGAAACAAGCGGGGGAGCCACGTGTGCTTGCTTAGGCTTAAATTGTCAACAATGTCGCATTGTTTGACTCTAATTTGGCCCGCAAGAGGTGATTAAATTTGAAGTCAGGCCCGAAGTTCGTCGCCACTTCTTCTGGGGGCGGGAGCCGCAAATTTAATTACAGCTGTGTGTCCTTTTGCCTGCCATTGCAGTCACTTCAGACCGAAGTGCTGCTGCTACTGCTGCTGCTGCTGGAACAAGGACATGCGACAGAGCAATTTTTGTTGACAATCAAGTGCAGTCGCTCTGAGCAGTGAGAGCGGCGTGCAAGGACATTCAGCCAGCATCCCGAGCATAATGCAACAAATTTCAATGAGAGACCACCTGCCGGTTCCATCTGCAATCCTCCCAGCCCGATCCGGCCCACTCGAGGACCCAATGAAATGCCTGGGGTGTGGCCTCGGTCACGACACGTTGCACTTGTTGTTGGCCATGTTTTTGTGGGTTATGTTGCCGCTGCTTGTGGTGGTGGTGCATCCTGTGCATCCGTCAGAGGCAGGACATGCCGGCAGGAGCTCAGCGGATACTGCGGAGCCACACGCCCAAGGCTGATCCCACGCCCACGCCCACGCCCACCGTCTATCTGCCTGTCTGTCCGAATGCCAATCCATCTAGTCGCTGCCCCCATTCCATCCATTTAGTTTTGGACAGTTCATCATGCATTTTTGGGCCAGCTGTCGCTGTTTTAATTTCGTAATTACAAATCCCTTCTCTGTGTTCTCCTCTCTCATTTTTTGGACGGCTGCCAAAAGGCATTTTCTTGCCGCCGCCTGCTGCTGTTGCCCGGCTCCAAGCTTGCCAATATATTGCAATGATTTCTGACAGCTCTTGCGGCCTGGCCCGGGCCAATTATCAAAGCCTTAAGGATATTTTGATTTAATTAAAACAAAACAAAAAAATGGCAGAGGAAAATGGGAGCAGCTCAAAACTAGTTACGATACTCCTCGTCTCGTTTGGCAGTGACAGGCAATTATAGGAGAAAGGCATATTTTGGTCACAAGGACCTTGCGGCTTGTTCCCAAATCGATATTTCAATTTTCTACAAGTCCAGGGGAAACCACACAGGGCTCAGTTTATTGAAAATATATATATGCATATGTTTTCCTTTAATTTTATTCTGAGTTTATTATTGTTATTTATTAGAGAAATCTGTCTATTTCAGTCTGCGGCTAAAAAGCACTTTTAATATGGTTTCTCCATTTAAAGTATTACAAGAATATCAATTCTATTTTCCGTACCGAAAAAACTCTGCAATTTTGTAGAACCTTTTAACGTTAAATAACCTTTTGAATAAACTCGTACGTTTATTTCTCTTTAAGCACAAAATAAGCTCTAAAAAGTGGCAAATATATGCAGAAGTATCCTATTATTTTTATTCTCTCCCAATGGTTTACAGTAAAGCAAATGTTTGCCATTGTGGACAATTAAATCCATTTTCTATAGCAAAACCTTTCACATGGATTGCCTCGCTTTTAATTTTAAAAGCACATTTAAAATATTGAAGCAAGTGCCATTGTGCCTGAATCGACATAATGAAAAGAAAAAACCTTTTTGCAATTGCGAACACTTGCTCCCTTTTTTCCGCCCGAAGTGTCTCTTTTTACATTCATTACATGATCAGCTTGTTTTCGTTGTCTTATTTGTCGTCCCTCCAATTTGTTATCCCAGCGGGCAAGGGGGCGTGGACGGGCCTAAACGCTGCCGTTTTAATAAGCGTGTTTCACCGGATATTCCAGCGTTTAACGCCTGGCTACAAATTGTTGGGATTGCTCCACTCCGCCGTCCTCTGCTTCCGTTTTTTTAACAATGTGACATGTTGCCGTTGTCCAGCCCAGATCCATATATTTTTATTACAAAACGGGTCTTACCCTTGTCCGCTGAGCTCGGGAGGCGCACTTGTTGGGCGGCAGCTTGCTCGTGGGTGTCAGGCGAAGTGTGGGGTGCACTGAGAAAAATAGAAGATTTGCTTAAATAATCTATAGTTGTTGGATTATTATATTTGCTTAATTATACTTTACTTTAAAGATTATAAAATACATAATTTATAAATAAGAAACATACTCTGTAGTGGTTTAGTAAAGAGTTAGGAACTTAGCTATCTCGCCGATCGCACTCGCTAGTTCTCAACCTCGTCGGCTCTACTCGTCGTCTTTACCCTTGCTCCTTAGTCGTTGTCCTAACTCGTCGTCTTTACTTGTCTTCTCGATCTTTGTTCGTCACTAGCTCACTCGTCTATAATATATATTTAAAATATTGAGCTGAATTTATTAGGATTTCGATCTGGATCTTGAAATAAAGTGAGGAAATCTCCTAATTTCCATAAAAATTATAAATAAATAAAGAATAATTAAATAAAATCAAATGAGAGATAAATTATCATCAAATATGAAGTATTTAGACTTTAAGTTTTTATGTTCCCTTATTTAAACCTCATAGCATGTTCTTAAATCGTCGATTGGGGAGCAGACATTTGCAGTCTTGTAAAAGAGTACTTAAGGGACCTACTTTGGTGCTAACTGTCTGCCACCCCATTATTTCTCTGAGTGTGGCGGCCAGTTTTGCATGTAGCTCACCTAAACAAGACGAACATTTGTATATTTCACAATTTCCGTTTCTGTTCCGGAACGTTGTCGCTTGCCGTTGTTCGTGTCACATATTTTTTTTCCTCTCTCCTGGCGGCTGCCTTTCTCCTTTTTTATTCGCTATTTGCCCCTCTTTTTTTTGTTTTCCCTGTGCTGGCCTTTTCCCCCCAACAGCAGCAACAAGAACCACAGCAAGATGGGACATTCGGGAGCTTTCAACGCAATTTGAAAGGACACCGACGCCGCTGCCGCCCCCGCGATTTGGCATTGTTTGTCTGTGCGGCAACTTTGTCAGAACCTCGCTCCAAGTGCAACGCGCCGGAAACTAAAAGCACCCAGCCAGAGAAATAAAAAAAGGAACTGAAATAAAGAAAATATAAAGAAACCCCTGACAAGCATGCAAATAAGTCGACATCGTTTCGTGTCCATGCTAGTTGTCTGCGGCCATGGCAATCTGCAAGGCAAAAACAACATAATAATTTCTTAAAAGTTATTGTGGCTGCCCGTTTTTGCTCAGAATCCTTTGTCTATGCAGGATCCCCCACCCACACCTACACCCACTTACCTGCTAGCCGAGATTTATGGGCGCCTGCACAGTCGGCTTTTAATTTGCCAGCGAGTCCTGAAGCCTTGCAGAGCGCATATCCCGGCTCTCGCTCTCGTCCTCGTCTGGCAGGATGCCTCAACTTTCTGTTTGTTTTCACCCCGAACCGGCTTCCCTTTGTGCTTCGCTCGCTTTTTAATGAATTGTTGTCGCTGGCAAAGCATTTTGTTATTTATTTAATTAAACTTTTTCGCTGCTTCCTGCAGCCGCTTAAGACAAAAGTTTCCGTGCGCTGCTGCTTTTGAAGTTTCCTCCTGAAACGATAAATTTTGAAAGGACAAACGAGTGGAAAAAAGAGCGAGCCTACGATGTCCCCGATGGCCATCCCTTTAAACCAACACTAATTGACGTATAGAGATAATACTTTAGTTTATTAAAATCAAATAAATTGGCATTTTAATCATGAATTTTAATTAAATTTCCTTATTGACTTTTAAGCTCATCAAAATGACTGTGTATAATTATGAATATTCATTGAAATTATTAAATCACTCATACTTTTTATTTATGCCTGAAAAGTTGGAAAATATGAATCAAATTTAAAACAAACACATACATTAACTTGTATTATCCCTTTTAAATGAATGAATGTATTCAGCAGTGTTTATTCTCATGAGTATCTTTGATATTTTAATAGTTAAGCAACTTTAACCTACCCTATTAAATCTTGTAATAAAAGTTTTCTAGCCAAAGAATAACTAAATTAGGTACTAGCCCTCGATTTATAGAATTATTATGGAAAATGATTTATATTTTTGGCCCAAAAAGTGCAGCTGTTTGCAGGCAGGACCAAGCATTAGGAGACAGGATCCCTTAACAACGCGGACAATGGGCACCCCTTTGACGCGATTATGACAAATGTCCAGAATCATTTGTCTAATTTGTGGGTCCCGAAAAGTTGAATAGAGAACCGGGTCTCCGAGGAGTAAGGACCAAAATTGATTTGCTGCTGGGGTTCAATGGGCATGCGACGTCGGAGGGAAATTACAAAGGCGAAGCCGAATCGAACTCAATATCCCGGAGGCAGGCGGCAGGAGGCAGGAGGCAGGCGGCAGGAGGCAGGCGGCAGGCGGCAGGACGCAGGAAGTCGTACGCCGGACGCATGCCAGGATGTGGCCACTGGCGGGGCCCGTTGGTAATTTCACCCGTTTTATGTGGCCAATAAATGTTTTATCTTCGCATCCAAATTGCCGCCAGCTGCGTGCATGCGTGCCGATAAGCGTTGGCCCTCCTCCAATCTCCAGTCTCCAATCGGCGGCTCCTGCTCCTGCTCCAGGCTGCAGTGCGTCGCTTTGGCTGCCGAAAGCAAATCGATTTATTGACCATTAAGCCCGGCATTTGCCTCTAATATTCAGCCAGTTGCATTTGTTTTGTGGCGGCCGGGTTTATCGCCTTAAACAGAATACAGAATGTGTAAAATAATTCCGCTGTCCTGTGGCTGCGTTGGAGTCGGCGGCGGCCACCATTATTGCTGTCGTCCTTAGGCTGTGCGTGACTTTTCCCAGCCGCCTGCACTTGGATTACGACTGCAAATTGCCTATTAAACCCGAGAATATTCTGCCCTCCGCTCAATTTCACTTTTTGGTCACGTTCGGGCTTTTAATTTGAATTTTAACAGCTCGCCAGACACTGTCTGCTCCCCTACTGCTGCTGCTTTGCCAGCCCAATGAAAACGCAATTAAATCATTCTTATTGAGCCATTGATTTAAATTTATCGCTTACTATTAAGTATTATGACAGTCGTCAAACAAACGGCCAACGAATGTGGAATTTTTTAACTTTAAATTGGTTTCGCAGAGACCTATTAGCATTTAAATATATCTGTTTTAACTTTCCCAAGGGAAGGCTTTGTCCTTATTATTAGTTGACTTTGTACTAATATTATTCTTCTGATGGTTTCCTTTTGGTGCTTAACATTTTATTTACATACTTTCTATGATATTGTTAGGTTGTAATTCTTCTGATGGGTGTTTTTGTTGATATATAATTTTATTGTAATATTTACCCAGATATTAGTCTTCAAAAATTAGCATTTAAATATATTTTTAACATTTCCAAGGGACAGGAGTTGCTTCCTACTGATTAGTCCTTATTTATTGTTCATTTTGTATTAATATAATTCTTCTAAAAGTTCTATATGTTGAATTATACTTATATTGCAATATTTACATCGATATTAGTCTTAAATAATTCCCAATAAGGCCTTAAACATTGAAATATATTTGTTATAAGTTTCCCAAGGGAAAGGAGTTGTTTCCTACTGATTACTCCATATTATTAGCTGATTTTATAATAAATTAATTCTTTTGAAGGTTTCTTTCTACTTTCTATGATGTAAGATTGTACTTCTTCTGAAGGTTCTTTTTGTTGAATTATAATTTCGTTGCAATATATAAGGCGGAATATATACATTTATATGTTTAAACATTCCTCAGAGATCGGAGTATCTACCTAATTCTTAGTCCTTGATTTTGATTAATTATAATTTCTTTTAAGGCTTCTTTTGATTGCTTTACATTTTATTTAAATACTTCCTCGATGTTGTAGAGTTATAATTCCTCTAAAGCTTTTTGTTGAAGTATATTTTTATTGCAATATTCACCCCTATATTAGCTTTCTAACAGCCGCAACAAAGGCCCCCCAAAGGGACGAAAGAATTTAAATGTATGGGTTTAAACTGTTGTAAATCATATGGCACTGACATTGATTTACTGAATATTAAGTTAAGAGCCGAATAACAAGCCCGAACTGCTGCCACCGCTCTTGACGGCTATAAGTTAATTTTCCGGCTCCCCTCTCCCAGTGAGCCAGGTCTGGTCATCTGAACAGAGCATCAATTATGATGCCTTGTCAATTAATTGAAAAGCAATCAGATTGCAACGGACACTGGCCACTGGGGGGACGCAGAGCGGGGAGAGAGGCACGCACTAATTGAGGTTAATAAAACAAACAATGAATCCACACTGAGTCCGGCTCAGCCGATGACTGGTCAATGGTGTCCTGGCAAAAAGCACTAATTAAAACTGACCACAGATCGATGAGATTCGGCCGATGTTTAATTGCAAGCCGCTTGAACCTTAATCAGAGATAGCAGGCCGAGTCCTGGACGTGTCCATAACCCTTTGGGCTCGGATTAGTAGCCACGGACATTTGCAAGCGTCCTGTTTGGAAGTGTCCTTTTCCGTCAGCTCCCCCTTGGGTCCATGAATCTCTTGACCTTGTGCCAGCTGGGTCAGATGCTTCGGGCACGTGTCGAAACCAACATGAATTCACAATGGCCATTTGTCGTCACCCCGGCCGAGAGTCCGAGTCCGAGTCCGAGTCCGTGGACCCTGGCTAAGCCGCTAAGTAGCTTGCCTCGCAATCTTTTCTGCCATCGGGCCTAAATAATTGATCAAGGTGCCTGTAAAAATGATGAATGTCCGGAGTGAAAACTGAAGCTGAAACTGAAACTGAAGGTGGGAGTCTCGTCACTGATTAATTTTTAAGCCCGAACAAGTGTCAATAATTAATGGATCAGTGCGCATAGCCCGCCGACTGGCGACCCTTCACCGCCTCCAACTCGCAACTCGCCAGCAATTAAGCCCTTCATCGATCGATTGAGTTCGACCTTTCACAGCAAATTGCACATGACAACTGGAGCTTGTCAGCCTCTGTGCTTGTGTTTGTGCTTATAATTGTGTTTGTATGCGTTATGTTTGCCAGTGTTTGTCCCATGTGATTGTTCCATATGAGTTGGCCCTTGTTTGTGCGTCAGATTGAGCTTCATTCGTGTGAACGGTGAAAATTGCCCCTGCCTCTTATTACATCAAAATTTTGTTATAATTAACCAAGGGACCGGACCCCCTGCCCTGGGGCTAAAGGCAATTTACGCCACAAAAAATAAATATAATTGCAATTTATGGTGTACGAGCTTTATGGCTTATTATATCAATTTTAAGCTGTCAACATTAATTAAGTATACGTAAACATATGTCGCTTACTATGCCAGAGGCAACGTTTAAAAGTGACAAATTGCATGTGAGCTACTTGGTAGCTTTATGGTGGTATGGGCATAAATCTAACATGGCGGAATGCACAAGAAAATGTTGAAACGGAGATATTGATAGGCATAGGTTTTGCAACACACATTGACCCTGGCAACATAGCTCCAGCTCTTATAGACTCTGAGATCTCGGATGGCTAATAAGGACAGACATCAGAATGGAGAGACGGACAGACGGACAAACTAACATACTTACTGGCAGACAGAGTTACAGATAGACAAACATATGATAAAAGCACAGAAGCCGATAAAGATAATTTAAAAAATATATATATATAAGGCAAGTTAGAGTTCCCTTTTAAGTTCCTTTAATTATCTTAAAGGTATCCTTTATATCCTCTTCAGCTTCTCTCCTTTAATCTAAAAATATAACAAAACTCCGCGAGCTTATTGAGCTAATCTCCAGCTGTCAAGTCCACGAATTAATAGTCAAGTTAAGTTAGCATTAATCTGGCTCCCCGTCACCAGAAGAAACTTCGTTCCGAACTCCAGGTCCAAAGGCTCGTCCTTCCGTGTCTCTGCGGACTAATTGATTGGTTACACCGCCGCCCTGGGCTGACTGACTTTCGGCTGTCAGGAGGAGACCTCCTGATCGGATAATTGACATGTGCCCGCCGACAAAGCCTAAGCTCCTTAACCGCCTGAGATTCCAGGCCGAAACTTCAACTGAGCGGATGAGTTTATTTATTTCATTACTCGACTTTCGCCTCAACATTATCAGAGCCGAAAAGGCGAAGGCGAAAGTCAGCTAGTCGTGAGCGGAGTTTGCGAGGTGTGAGAAAATCAATTTGTATGGCCAGCGGTGGGTGGTGCTCCTCCAGTGGGGGGAAGCGGAGTTCCCGCTAGCCCTGGTCACTGCCGTGGGGGCGTTGACTACGGACTGGCTACTTAAGTCCCGTAAGTCGCAGAGCTCCACACGAATCGGAATTGCCTTTTGCTCTGTTTATGGACATTGTTGCCGTTGTTGCTGTTATTGCCTTCGATATTAGTGCCTGCCTGCCTGGCTGTTGTTGGGTTAATGGAGCTCAAGGCTCCGCAGCCGGTTCACCTGAACTCGATTTTTCCGCCACTCACCTGCATACGCCATACACAAAAGCCGTGGAAATTGCGGCGCAGTGGGGGAAGGTGACATAGTCAGCCCAGGTGGGCGGAAATGGTCAGTCATATGCCGTGCAAGAATGTGACATGTGGAATGACTGGCGATGACCCACAACACGAGGCTTCCGCTCCGTTCCCCCAATTTATGCGGTCTTTACTGTAATTGGCAAAGCGCCGCGAATGCGAATGCAACTGCAACTGCAAATGCAATTTATTTTCCATTGTTTGCTTTACATTTTCACTATTTCCCCCAAGGAAAACAACTCGTTAGCGCTGCTTTACATTTTTAAATTTTAGATCACAGATTATAGGGACTTTAAAGAGTTTAAATACAAGGTTAAGGTTATTTTTAAGCCTTCTTAAAATTTTATTTCACACTTAGGCACTTTAAGTCCCTTTGGTAAGATGTCTGAAAGTATTTTCAGACTTAAAGTCATTCTATTAAAAATATCCTTGCTTAATTTGAGACACCTCATCAAGTGATTTAAAATCTCAAAGTTACAAGTAATTTAAAATCTCTAGAGATCTCTGTGGCCACCCCAAAGTGTGTCTTTTTTTTATAAAAATTTATTCAAGCCAGGGTATAATAATGCTAAATGTCTTAATGTATAATAAACTTAGTTATGTCTTCTGCTTCTCAAATACTCTAATTATTAAATGTACTCTGGTGACTCTACTCCTTTGGAAAGTTCCTTTCTTCGCCATAAAGTTTTTCCATTCAGCTATTTCCTCTGCCGGGAAATAAGCTTTCCTCTGTGTAATTACATTTTCTTTATTCTGCTCCCACTTCCGCTTTTTTCACACCGAATCGCTTAACCCCTATGGCAGCTGCATAATTTCTCCAAATTAAAATATCCACCTAAGCGGGCACCTCCAGGACCTCCTGTCCTGGGGTCAGTACAAAAAAAAGCGGAATGACAAAGCCGAACAATAAAATGGAAATTGTTGTACAATATTTGCTTTGCGTAATAAGTTTTTCTAGCTGCCAGAGGCTGCGACTGCTGTGTGTTGTCCTTATAAATTTCACATAATTTATGCAGATCGACGTTACGTGCAGCAGCCGCCGATGGAGGGGGACAAGGACCCAGGTCCTGTGGGTGGACTGAGAGGGGGGCTGCTGTGCTGGGTGGCCATTGCGAGGGCAGTGGAGCATTTAACATAGAAATAACAATAACAATTTAACAAATTGTCGCCATTGCCTTTGCTCTCTCCCTCTCGCTCGCTGCGACTAAACGTCTAGCCGAGCAACAAAAGAAATTTACTCGCAATATATTTTACTTGGCTTCCTGCTATATACCATACATATAAATATATGTATATGCATACACATATATATGGGTTTTTCAGTGAATTATTTGCTTGCCTAAAAGTTCCTCAAAGTGTGTGTGGGCACTGAGAAAAAACACGGAATAATGAATAGTTGGCTGGAATAAGATGCTTATATCACCAATATTTATATTCTTGTATTTAAATTTAAAAAAATACAAGTTTTATTTATTATAGTAACTATTTAGTTTTAACCCTAAAATATTTCCTAGCTAATCAAATTTTTTAAATCTCCCTCGAGCTAGAATATACTTTTCAAAAATTATCTGGAACGAGGCTTAGTTTGACTGCCGGTTTTAGAGACTTGTAAAGCCATTTTGAAAATATCCTAAACAATATATGCATATCCTATAATTATTATAAAAATATAAAAAATATAATGAAATATTCTAACAACATTAATTATTATTATATTTAACAAATACAATTTTGGAGCAGGAACTTGACTATGGTTTAGTTCATAAATGGCATACATATTTATTTCTTATTTTTCTGTATTTTTAAGAAATGTTTGCAGATAAGTTACATATTTATTTATTTCTATACATTTCATAAAATGATTTTCCTTACATTTAAGGATATTAATATATTAATTCTAGTAGGATTTTAAAGGAGAGGCTTAGTTACTATTTAATATGAAATATGTAAGTTTTGGCAAACCCCCTTTTTTTCACAACAACATGATATTCCTTACGTCAAAAGAAAGGTACTTAATAATTCCAGAAGGATTTCAAGGGAAATGCTTAATTTCCCTTTTAAATATATGCAAATTTTTTTGGAACATATAAGTATTGGAAAAATTCCTTACATTTCCCAAAATGATATTTCCTACTTATAAGGAAATGTATTTATTTATTCTAGAAGGATTTCAAAGGAAATGCTTAATTTCCGTTTTATTTATATGCTATTTTTTCAGAAAGGTAGAAGTATTGGAAAAATTCCAATCCAGTGAAAAGGTATTTATTAATCCTAGAAGGATTTCAAAGGAAATGCTTAGTTTCCCAGTGTGTTTGTATATGTTTTGCTTGGGGCGGGGAGTGAACGGAAGTGCCAGAGCTGTAGCAACAAGGGGGCGGTGTGGGGGCGGTGCCACCCATTCGGTGTTTGGAGAGTTTGGGCGTCCACCCACGCGACGAACGCCCCAGCGCTCGACCCTTGGCACAAAAGCTGGTTAGTCAGCGAGGCGACTTTCCGTCCGAGTGTTGGTAACTGTTTCCGCGCGCGTGTGTGTGTGTGTGCGAGTGTGTGCGAGTGTGTTTGGTGGCCATACACACAAAAAAGCGATGAACTCATAAAAAACTTATGAAACTAATTTTGTTTTGCTTGCTTTTGCTTTTTGCTTTTACTTTTGGTTTGTGTTTTTGTTGCTGGTTTATTATGATGTTTTTTCTTTGTGCTTTTTTTTTAGCTGCCTTTGTTTGGCAGGCAACCCACTCGGCAAAAGTCGCGTCGTCGCCCACAAAACATCTACAGCGATGTACCCTTTATGGCCTTTTTTGTGGGTATATTGGCAAAGTTTCAGGCGAATGTGAACTTAATTAGTTTTAGTTTTGAAAAACTTTGATTTTAATATCTGTTGTCTGGTTAAATTCTATTCAAGTAGCACAGACTTATGTTATTTTTCCAATTAAATAGCTTACTTATTATATATCATTATATATATTATATTATATTACTACTTACTTATTTAAATTTCAGTTATTCATTTGGAAAGGAACAGCTTTTATGTGAATAATTATGTCAAAAAGCGGCTTTAGGCCAAAAGCATACAAAGGTCTTATCAAAGACAAGCAGCTGGCTTGGATATACAGCTGTTTTTGACGTTGCAAGTGGCGTTATCAGTATCCATTTGCTGGCTTAAGCGAGGTTAAGGTTAATTTATTAAAATCAAAAAGGAAATGCACAAAAAACGAAGTGATTTTATTAAATTCAATAAAAATACATTCTCTTTAAGACTTACTTTATTTATTATATATATATATGTATATATATATATTATTATTATTTTTTTAATAAATTCAAGTAGATTTAACTTAGATTAAACTACATTTTACTTGAACTAGCCATTTATTATGAGATTTGTCGATTCAGACTCATGATCTTTGCCTCAAACCACCAACACCCATAAAGTTTTCCCAAAACGAGGGCATCCCTTTTAGAATTTTAGCCCATATTCGGTGCGTAATGCGGAAGCAGAGTTGTTAAAAAACAATATTCATAAAAAAAGGTATTCCAAGGTCGTAACCATCCGGTGCTGTAAACTTTATGCTTGCCGATGGCAAAGAGAGTCGCCTTCGTCGACGCCAGTGCCGTTGTCCTTTGACTATTTAACTGGCCCCGAGACATGCCAATGGGTGGGTGTTCTATAATCGCCGTGCGGGCTGTGTTCTGAGAGTGTGTGTGTGCGGGGCTGTGTGTGGCTGATGTGTGTGTGTGTTATTGTTGGCTCATCGCTGGCTTTTGCACGGCATTGGGAATGGCCAAGCCAAAAAGCGTGCTACAGCGTTCGCCAGTCAACTTTTTGTTTTGGCCATTCTGCTGGCGTTAGTTTTTGCTGGCAATGAAACCGAAAATATAAAACCAAAGCCCAAACTGGAAGTGAAAAATCAATATTATTGCAAATTGGCCTGCGTAGCTGGCCGATTCGATTCAATTCGATTTGTCTCTGTTCTCAAACTGGCAAGCACACACGGCCTGTGTGCCTCTGTTGCTATGCCATCGGGATGTGGCTCCAGCTCCGACTTTGACTTCTGATCCTGCTCTTGGTCCTCTGCCGCTGGCCAACGACGTGTCGGCTGTGTGTCCGTGAGCGGAATACCAAGTGACCGACTCCTGTTCAGGACACAGACACACAGGCACAAAGGGCGCTGCCAAGCGGAAATATTGCCATACGCTGCGTATGAGCAATGCGTAATTTTAAATACATTTATGCGCAATATTCTCGATTTATTTGGTATTCTCCCCTTCGTTTCTGAGTTGTTTTTATTATGTCAATCGCTTGCAAATTGCATAGGCGAATTTAATGATGCGTGCCCAACTCGAAATTGGGTTTAAGCATCTTTTAATTTACAAAACCATAAAGACCTCTCCAGGGAAATCTTCTATGGCATTATTGTCGTTATTTCTTAAGAAGGTTAAATAAATATTACAATGTTAAATAGACATCTTGCTGGAAATATCTTGGGCTTTATTTATGGCTAGATTGGAACAAAATCTCAAAAGTAACATTTAACTTTGCGAATTGCAATTGAAAATCCTCACAAAACTTTGCAAGTTCAGGGTTGAAAATCCCCAAAGATTTTCGTTTAATTAATATTAAAGGTCTTGGGGGTCAGTTAATCTGTTATAATCCAGCAAAAGGAGTGAAATGTCCTCTGGCATGGACAAAGGACCTAATCTAACCTGTAAGCTCATCCCACAGAAACCAGCAGGAGCATTCCTTTGGCAGGGAACTGCTCATTGTTCTCCTTTGGGCAAACGGCCGAACGTAAGCCGGGGGAAAACTTTTTAATTAGTAAATCCCAATTAAAATGCAAAATGTAATATTATCTCTGTGGGCCCCGTCTTACTACCAATTATTCTTCAATTTGCTGATTGGATTAAGATGCGAAATTGAATCAAGTTACCGCATTAACGAGCTAGGACTGTGGGGCCAGGAATGGTAATGGGAATCTGTTTCGTGGCAATTAAAATGCTTCATCATTTTTCCCGAATAATTCCATTAAAAGCGGAGAAACCGAACTCTGATGAGATGAGTTTTGGCCAGGGACAATGCCAACAGAGCGAGCAACGCAAACTCGGTTCTAGATAGAAATCAGCAGGAGAAAAACTGCTCGAAACTTTTACGGCCCCGCGAGGGTGTGGGGCTTGGGAATGGAAAATCGAGAAAATTTCAGTGCAAAGTGAAGCGCAAAAAGCAAAAACATGCCCCGCTCTAAGGACACGGCGGCTGCTTTTAAGCACTTTTATGCTGATGCTGTGATTTTTTACAGCTGCCATTTCGAGACAGCTCCTCCAACTCAGGACGAGGATGGGCCCAAGTGGAGGGGATGCCCTGACATGGTCTGGCATGGGCGGGGACTGGGATGGGATGGTGCGTGCGGTCGTCGCATCTTCGACAAGTTGGAGGAATATGACGCAAGTCGATGGTCGGGTCGTTAGGCAAAGCGATGTTTCACACGGCCAAAAAATGGGTAGAGTCTGTTTTTAATTAAAATTCAGCTGACAACAAACTTAAAACATATATTTAAAATATTTTTGTGAAATATTGGTCAAACTAAATCATTCGAAATAAAGTAAACTTAGGTTTAAAGTGAAATAATATCATCATCATAATTATTAAGTGCATTTTTGGCTTATTCTGACTAGTTTAAATTACATTTTGTTCCAATTCTATCTAAATTCTTGTTTCCATAGACTTAATACCATTTTTTCTCTGTGCATTGCGACTATGCCAAATGATATTTGACTATGGCAGCAGCTGTGCCAGCTCCTCCAGCTCCTCTGGCTGCTCCTGCTCCTTCCTCCCGCCAAACTGCCAGCCATTCATTCATCCTGCTGGGCCAGGAACCGCAGCTACGAGTGTATATATTGAATTTTGTGGTAATTACAAGTAACTCACTTGGGCTCATTGACAACAGAGAGGGAGTTGGGCCCCAGACTTGCCTCTCGATTCTCGATTCGTGCTTTGCATACTTTTTGGCGCCCAAACTGCTGACTGAGTTTGTTGACTCGCCCGCTCGTAATTGGCAACGCTTCACTTGGGCCAGGAACATAGACCCACAATGTTTGCACACACTTTTTGGGGTCCAGGCCTGCATTGATAATAGAAATGGGTTTAGAGCTGCCGAAGTTTTCCTCTATTTTTGGTTTAAACTTTTAACAGCACAAGATGCACAGAGGTCTGTATTTTTAGTAAAGAAAATAAAGCATTTCAATCAACAATGAAGGGGGAGTTGGCTTTAAGGAAATTTAAAATATTTAGTAAGTCTTGAAAAGCTGTACTATTTTTAAGGGAAGGTCTGACAACCCAAGACTCCTTCGTGACTCAGAGAATGGAGGAAAAGTTTAAGCAAGAGTTTTTATACCCAAATGAGCCTGGTTTCCCTCGAGTAATGATTAAGCTGAAATTTCTCTCAAGGAAACCTTGTCATATACTTTTGGCCAAGTAGTTGGCCTTCCGCTGAATGGAGTAAAAGGGAAATTAAAGGCGCTTTCCCGCTGAAAGTGTGCAAGGCATGTGCAGCATGGCATAGTCTGCACATAATCCCTTAATGGATAGTTTCGTAGCCCTTTCTCCAAACAGCATGTCCTTTCTTCTTCCTCATTTCCCCTTTCTCCGCAGGACTCTCTCGCTCTCTCTCCCAAGACTCCGGCAAAGTAAGCCGCAATAATTGAGATAAAAATGTGCAATTAGTGAGGAGTACGCGTTGGCTTCGCAGCTTTAGCTGCGGGGATTTTACGCAATTTACGTGGCCAGCCGAGCTCAGCGGGGAAATGGCAGGAAAATGGCAGGGAAAATGGATGGCAAAATGAGAGGTGCTCCTTGGCGGTCTGCCATTTCTGTTGTGTGGTTTTCGCGTCAAAAAATAAAGGCGGCGAGCGGCGAGTGGCGAGAGTTTTGCCTTAAACGCTGCATTAGCACGCTTAGAGGTGAGGTGGAGCCCGGGAAAGGGGCAAGGGTGAGGCGGAAAAGTGGAAAAACGGAATGCTGCATGGTGCATGACGCTGCTGTGGAATTTCACCGCAACTTTCGGGAAAACCCTCTGCGGTGCAGCTCTGGTTTGCCCTTTGACCCGTGCCGTTGCTCCCAGGTCGAGTGGTGGCTGCGATTGTGTGCCTCTCCCCCGTCGCTCCCGTCTCCGCCGTCGCTCTCGTTGTTTTATTTATTTGCCGCTTGGTGTAATCTCAATCGCAGCAGTGGCAAGGACACGCTCTATTGCAGGCCAAGCCAAAAAAAAACCCAAACCCCAAAACTGAACTGAGGCCAAATAAATATAATAAAATAAAAGGACACCCCCGGGGCCGAGCAGCAGCAGCAGCAGCAGCAGCGGCGGTTATGAAAATAAATATTTGTTAATGTTTTATTCACTCAACTGTTATGGCACATTCGCTTCGGAAATATTTCATATTTGCTCTTTGTGCCCACGCAGAGCTTAAAGGATATGTGGGGAATGCATATAATTTATGGCAGGGATATTCCCACTGTTTATAGAGCTCAGCCAGCGGCATTTCGATTTAATTTTAAGCACTGAGCTCTAAGCTCTGAGCGAGCTTTGCCACTGAGATAACTAAAATATGTAATCCATGGGCGAGCTTGGGGCTTGCCGTCGTCATTACGCCTGCCGAACAATGGCAATCCAATTAAAATGCAAACTTGATTCCAATCAACACATTTCAATAATCGCATTACGCATACGCCGCGTTGTCGCGCACAGCCAAAGCAGCGAATTCGATTTAACAATTAAGAGGGCGAGAGTGTGTGTGTGCGGTGTGTGTGTCGCGGCGTGATTTCATTAAGGCCAGGGGGGAGCGAGGCGCCGACTGACGAAAACCGAAAACCGTAAACCAGAAATCGAGATGGAACTCGAAATCAATGCCGGCAAGGCAAATAAATCATTCTGACCGACATTTTAACGAAGCGAGGCCCGAAATTAAATTCAGACCCACCACCAAATGATAGTCAGCCTCACTCGGGCCCTCAACCCGCTCGCCTTTCCATCCAGTTCGATTTTCAGCTGTCAAGTGGAAGCGAGGCGATATTAAAAAGAAAGGGAAGAAATATGCGAGACGATGATTGAGCTGTGAGCGGAAATTAATCAACGGAAACTAAATTTCAGGGTTTCCAGGTTTCCAGCCAGGTTTACCCGCCGCATCGATTGCAATTGCCAGCCCTCCTCAGCACACAGAACGTGCTATTTATTTGCATGAATCCTTTTTGCCCGGCCAGGATTCTTTTTATTCGAAATGGCAGAATGGCAGTGCGACAGGATGGGTTTATTTATGGCCAGCGGGCTAGACATCACGTAGCTGGCTGGCTGACTGGTCGGTCGGCTTGATTAATGGCCACCAGGCGGCCACATCAACATCTTCGTCTTGGTCTTCGATGACCGGGAGGAAAGCCCAGAAACTTTTCACTACATTTGCCAAAGTTTGCTCCAAGGGGACGACAGATGATGAATTGTCCGTGTGCCTTCGGCCAGGGCTACTTAATATCAATGGCCGCCGTTGAGTGGAAACGCCTACCGCCCTAATTTCAAGTCGCAGTCCTTGTTTGAGTTTCCCTTGTTCCGTTCTTCTGTTGTTCCGTTGTTGCGAGTTTCCAATGCAAGTTGGCAATTGAATTGGGCCACGCCCACGCCAAATGACAAAACAAAAGTTAGCTGGCACTTTTCCGGAGTCCGCCCCGATTGTTTTGGCCCCAGGACAAATGCCTTAAAGACTCGGCCCGCAACTTTTGTTTGACTTGCGGGGGCATGGGCTTGAGCATTGATTTGAAATGTCAGCCAGCAGCGGTGACCTACAGGAGCTGTTCAAGGTGTGTGCCTCTGTGCGCCTGTGTGTGTATCTGCCAGGACGACAAGGACGGGCGCTCAACAAGTATCCGTGCCCGAGCCGAGTGTATCTGCAACTGCAGCGCCTTGACACACAAAAAACTTTGGCCGTCCATGAGCCAGTCACGTGCCAGCACCGCAAGGAGAACGCCCGGCCAACCAAACGAACGAGAGACCTACCGACCCACCCAGAATACTCATTCTAGTTTCGGAGCTTTATGCAAATTTTCCCCCAGCCCGCGACGAGGGGCGGCCGAGCACTTCTCAAATTGTAACTCGACCTCGACGCACCAACATTCGCCGTCAACGCAGACGCCGAGGACGAGCGCCGACCGCCGAGCGCTGGGCGCTGAACGCTTTCATTTGCATTTAAAGTGCTGCCATATGGCCAGGAAGACAACGCCGACCGATATATATATGTTATTATGTGCAGCGAGCCCATGGGGAGTGGCTCAGCCTCTACCGCCTCCGCTTGGGGTTCGTCGGAGCCCCGTGCAGACATGCGGATGGAGGAACGTGCTCGGGCATATAGGAGCTGATGAAAAATGTAAATACATCCGCAAATGGTTCCAATGCACTTTTGTCAGCTCTCAAATATGCCCGTCTGCGGCAAACGCTTTCAAACCATTGTCGCACACAGAAATCTATTATAGTTAACTCAATATTCGTAACTGTGGAAATTATAAATGACATTTTCATGATTCTCCCAAAAAAACAGCACTAAATCGATTTGGTGTTGACCTTGAAGCAATCAAAGGAAGGGAGAGAGATTTAATGGGTTTTCCAAAACTAAATAGATAATCAAATAGAATTTCCAACACTATATTGAAGATAAATTTCAAACCATTGTCGCACACAGAAAACTAGTGTTGTTGCCTTAATATTTGTAGTTGTGGAGATTACTGACATTTTCAGGCTCTCTAGAAAAATCAGTTTTTGTTTTGGCCTTGAAGCAATTAAATGAAGAGAGAGATTTGATAGGTTTTCCAATACTAAGTAGATAATCAAAGAGAATTTCCAATACTATATTGAAGATACATTTCAAACCATTGTCGCACACAGAAAACTATTATTGTTTACTCAATATTTGTAGCTGTGGAAATTATATATGACATTTTTATGGCTCTGCAAAAATATTAGTATTACATCTTTTTCGTGTTGGCCTTGAAACAATTAAAGGACGGGAGAGAGATTTGATAGGTTTTTCAACACTAAGTAGATGATCAAAAAGAATTTTTCAACACTAAATTGAAGATAAGTTTCAAACCGTTGACGCACACAGGAAACTATTATAGTTACCTCAATATTCTTAGCTGTGGAAATTATAAATGACATTTTCATGGCTCTCTAAAAAAATTAGTATTAATCGTTTTCGTGTTGGCTTTGAAGCAATTAAAGGACGGGAGAGAGATTTGATAGGTTTTCCAATTACAAGTAGATGACCAAATACCAATTTCCAGGACTAAATAGATGATAAACTAAAGTTGTTCAATACTAAAAAGATTAACACATTTAATGTTAGAGAACTAAACACTAAGCACTACAAAAATGAGCAAATGTAGTGTTGGCAAACTTTCAATGTTATTTATTTTATGTTTGTTTAAGCAAGTGCTGGTAAACTTGTTTGTTTCCTTGTGTTACTTTCTGTTTTGAAAATAGTTTAGAAAACAGGACTTCATTTATAAAACTTTTCCATAAGGACGTCCCACTCAAGCCCCTTGAACTATCCGCAACTAATGTGTAAGTGCAGTCTGCCAGGCGTTAGAAGATTTTCAATTATCGATAATACTTATAATTTGAAATATGCTCTTTGGAAACTAAGAAAGCCCGGGCCAATTTTAGTTTAGCCAGGCGAAGTTTTCCGCTTATTGAAAGAATATGATTTTATCAACTTAAACCATCAAAAGCGGTCAGGTTGGGCCCAAAATGGTTTGCCAGCCAAAACAAAGACTTCCGAGAGTCCAACCAAGGCGCCAAAACCTTGGAGTTGTGGGTGTTTTTGTGAGTTGACAGCCAAAGCCCGTGTCCACTCAAAAATGTAACTAATGAGATTTTAAGTTTCCCCCACTTCCCGCCCCGGCACTCGTCAGTTTTGTGCGGGTGTGTTTGGTGGGGGCCTGGTGTTTGGCCAGGGTGTTTGTGCTTGTGTTTACTTGTCGCCTGCAGGATGCGGATCCTGGCTCTGGCCCAGGTGCCAGACGGGCCTGCTGTTGATGTTTTTAGTTGGATTTCGGATGCCTAAGCCCCGAGCCCGCAGCACTCTGACCCCTAAGCCGGCCAGCAGCAGCAGCAGCAGCAGCAGCTCTTTCACACCCCTTGGAATCCGTGGCTGTATCTCTGTGTATCTCTGTGTTTGTATCTGTATCTCTGTTGTTTTCACGCGCCCCGGGATACTGTCCTTGCAGCGCGCGACAGCGACTGCCTGCGACTTGTTACCAAAGTTTGTGGGACTTTTGGCCAAATGAAAATTTAATGTACCGTGTTTCGGGTTGGCCGGCCTATACCCCGGCGCCGGCCTGGAGGAGGGCGTGGCGCGTGTAATTTAATTTACACCAAACATTCAGCACGCCGCAGTGTCAGTGTCGCATTTTCAAATTAAATACATTGGGAAGTTTCGCAAAACACTCTCCTCCTCCCCCTTGAGCGCCACTCTCCCCCTGTAGCCGCCACACACACACCTGTTTGACCTGGTTTCGCTTCCTCCGCACGGATGACGGCTCTTGGTCCTGGCTGAGTGGCGCCTTTGGCCATTTCTCACTGCCAGTTGGCATTTACATTGCTTGTTGTCGTTTATAATAAGCTTCCTCCAACCCCGAGGGCTCTGCTCCTGCTCCTGCTCCTGCTCCTGGTCCATCTCCTGGTGGCTGGTGACTGAGTTAGGAGCGGGAGTTAATTGCATAAAGTTGTGTTGGCCGTTGTCGTCTGGTCGGAGTTACTACTACCCTGACATCCACTTTGGCTTTGGGTTATTGCTCGAGATGAGTTCCTGGCCCAGTTGAAACTTTGACAAAGTCGTTAAGTTTCGTTGGTGACAAGAGGAAATCCCATAGTTATCCTCCAGGATGTGCCTCAGGAATATATAGAACGGAATGCGAGCACTTTTACACAAGTGTCGAGCCCGTCAAAGGACTTAAAACTACATAAAAACACAGCTTATACTGATTTCCCCTCGTCTCATAAAGTAAAACTTATATGTTATATAGATTTATGTATGTATGGGATCCAATGAAAATTTTAAATCGATTTCAATCATAAAATATGTGGGAAAGTTCAAGTTTTACACACGTGTTCTCACACACATGAGAGGAAAACATTGGATACAAAGTGACACAAAGCAACCGACAGATAACCGCAGGCACTTTCCCAGCTTTTCCATGGTTTTTATGGCTCTTGAAACTAATTTCATGTTAAATGCAATTGAAAAGGCTTTTTAATTGCATTGGCATCCTTTATATTTTTCAATTGCAGCTGCAATTGCAGTTCCAGCTGTTGCTGTGGCCGTCGATGTTGCTGTTGCTCCATGCGACCATGGCAGCAATTTGTGCTCGAATTTGTTGCATTTTTAATTGGAACCGAGTTTCCACAGCTTGCCAACTATTTTCCCCATTTTCTCCTGTCCTGCCATTTGATGTTACTCTAATGCAGCTGCATCCGCTCCCTTATTGAAGCTGATGATGAATGGTCCGCACCAGATGGCGTCCGTCTCCTGGCACTCATCCGCACCCTAAACTTGTAGCACTCAGCAGCTTTCGCACTCTGAAGTGGAGGGAGTGAAGCATGTCCTGTGGCAGGATGTGATGCAATTCAATTAGATTTTTTGAAGATCTCGTGTAAAGTTTTTTTAATTTAATATTTGAAGAGTGATAAACAATACATTTCATGTATAAATGGATATAATGACAATTAAATTTATGACAAAATTCAAATTGTTGAATTCTCTGCATTATTTAATACATTTTTAATGCATGGGAAAATATTAAAATTTTGTCACTTTCAACTAATCTCCTTTGAAGTTTAATTTATATAAGAGAAATATACACATTACTCACAATGGACTGTGATTATGGAAATTATGTTAAGTCTAAGGAATATAATACAAAGATAATCTATGTATATTCCAGTAGATTTTAATATTATGTATGAGGCTTAATGAAAAAGTACTAAAGGCTAGTCATGAAAAGCTTCCGCGTATAAGGCTTATCCCAAGAATGAATAATAAATAATACAATCCTGATACTAAAATATTAAATACACTTCCCAAATACATTCTATTTTCCTTCCCAATCAAGTCAGCTTAGTAATTTATTAAGTTCACTGACCAAAAGTATGAGCCATAACTCATAAGGAAACTATTTATTTCCTTAAGCCCTGCACAGCTTCCTTCGCCGGAGCCAGGGGAAAATGTTTTTTAATCTCGCCAATATGTTTTATTTTTTGGCTTGGCATTTTTTAGGCTTCTCGTTTTAATTATTTCACTTAAGCGCATTTCGAGCAGTTGCCAACACTCGAAAGTTTCCACAATATCCTTTAGCCTCTTCTGTTTTGTTTATTTTTGCTTCGGGCCAAACTTGCAGCAGCAACTATTTGGAACTTTCTATGAAGTGGCCGGCCAGGCCTGGGATGTGAGTGCACCAGGACTTAAGTCTGTGTAAGCTTATGGATTTATGTATTAAAAGCACCCTCCGCTGCGTACCTTGCAGGAAAATAACGTAATGAGATTCGCATTTATCCCAATATGATGGGATGGAAGTGCAGCCAGCTGGATGGGATTGCGATCTTGGTAGACACAGGAGCCGAGAGCAAATACAAATACGACTAAAGTAGAGAGCCAATAAAGCGAACACAGTGGGGCCATAAGTACGCGTATAAATTACATTTGAAATAGTAAGCGAAAATGCGATTGTTTCGCTTTGTTTCGCTTTTTTCCAACAGCCAACAGCCAACAGCCACCACCTCCATCCACATCCGCTTCCGCAGCGAGCGCCCTTGTCGCATGGAAATCCCCTAAATACAATAAATTTCACATTTCATTTAATTCCATTTCATTTACAATGCGAAACCGAATCCGCAACAAGCAAACAAAAGAGCTTCCATTCAGTGGGTGGCCCCTCATGATAAAGAAGCCAACGACGAGTCGGGGAAAAGAGCGGAAAAATAAGGAAAAATCCAGAAGAAGAAGCGGAAAGTAGTTGGCGGGGGTCCTAGGTCGTGGGTCGGACAATGGAGGGAAAATATGTACAAGTATATGTACATGGCCTTCTGTATAATAAATAAGTGTAACAATTGAACTGAATAAATGAAATCTGTAGAAGGGATCATAAAATTAAGTACAGCTATAGGGTTGCATAGTAATCTGCAAATTTTCATTCACACAAAATAGATCTCTCCTAAATAGGTTTATTAATGGAGTGAAGTAAACACTTCTAGACTAAAGTTAAAAATAAGAAATATATCTGCAATTATTTTAGTCACATAAAAAGATTCTTATGTTGCCTTTCCTTCAGAAAAACATTCCTCAAATATTTATATAAATGTATATATTACTTATAAAACAAAGACAAGTCAAGGAGACAATGCAATTAGTAAAAACACCGTAGAGTGATGGCGAACTTGGAATTAGAAAGCTAACTTTTGTTGTTTGCTCGCTCAACATGTTACAGGGAGCGGAGCAGCTGTCTGCCAGCCTGCACTCGGTGCGATAAAGTTTTCAGCTTTTCCTTCTGCCAGCTGGCTTTCCCATTTTCATCCCTTCCTGTTTCCCAATGCACCGGGTTTATTTCGAATACTTTTTCCCTTCCCTTGACGTGTCCTTAAACTTTTTATGCTCGCCAACTGAAACTGCAAGAAGGTTTATTCGTGAAAGTCACTAGAATGTAGGAATGCTTTAAGTTTATTTTTAGGAGTTGACACGCTCATTGATGGCTTTCGATCAAGTGAAGTGGTCTATAAAAAAAGTTTACTTTGAATTCAATTTATTTTTTATAACACTTAAAGTTTCCATCATTGTAATATAAGGAATCGAAACTTAATTTTAACTAAGTTCCAGTACCAATGTCTTTAGAAAAACTCTATTATATTTCGGGTTTTATTAATTTTATTAAACGAGAGTTTAACAGTTCTTTTTTGCGTATAACGGAACTTTTAGGCATTGATAAGTACTTTTGTGCGTTTAACAGCTCTCTTTAACGATTAACAGCAATGTTTCTGCGTTTTAAAGCACTTTTGTGTGTTTGACGCACTGTTTGTGCGTTTTTCTAAACTATTGTGCGTATAACAGCTCCGTTTGTGCTATTTGCTTCAGTCTTGTTAACAGAAGCGATTAACAGCCCCTTTAGGCGTTTAACAGCAACCATTTTTATTATTTCGTGGATCGTGCCACCTAATATATCCCTCTTTATTTAATTCTTTAACTTAACTAAACTAAAATATATATTTTCAGATATCTTCTTTAGGAAATATAACTTTTCGTGCAAATTATGTATACTTTTATAGATCTTAAAAAAAGCCTATGACTTTTTCTATTATATATACCAGTTTTACCGCTATTGACCTACTATTTTCTTGCTTTGCAGCGATACTTCGATATCAACGCGAGTGGATATGCTCACGCCTGCTATTGAAGTCTACAAGCCGCCCCTCTGACACAAGGACGACACTGTGGAGAGCAATTTAGGGAATCCCTCGACGAGTAGCGACTTCTAGCAGAACCTGATACCCAGCCCTGCGGAACTAGCTAAGGATAATCTATTTGTTCTTCCATCATAGTGTCAACCCAATCGAAATTCGAACGGAGATAGCAAAGCGGAGCGGAGATCGCAGTTGGGGGGAGGTGGCGGCCAAAGGACTCGACTCGAGGCACGACGCCCCGACCCCATCAGAGGTTTTGGTGCAACTAGCTGAGCAGAGCAGATGTGAATCAGAATAACGAATAACACACAGACATAAATTAATAATTGATCCAACTGAATAATTCCTAAGATTGATTAAATTTAGTTACTTTTTAGCGTAAATGATTTTTAAACCGACGATGAGGCCGACGCTGACGGAGACAGGGAGAAGCCTACGCAAGTGGTAAAGAAATATATAAATGAATTCTAGGTACTAAGCTAATGGAAACGGCATATTATGTATTTGTATCTCTGGCCGCGTATACAATATACATGTGTATATGTGTCTGTGCGAATTATGTAATATGCAATATTTGGCAATGTGTAAATTTAGTTAAAAACGGACATAAATCATTACGGATATAAAACAAAGAGCAAGGCGAGACGAGAAACCGAAAAACCTAAAAACTAAAACCGAAAATGCAATGAATAATTTTTGTACTGCTGAAAGAAGAGAAAACCAAATGAGAAAACCAGAAACATTAACGTTAAGTGTACAATTTTGCATTAGGTAATGAATAAGTTTGTAATGCATTAGTAATTAAATACAACCAAATGTTCAGCTAATCACGAGGAAGGCGAAAGCAACCCCAAAAACTACAAATGCAACAAAATGTCATAGTTACCAAAAGCAACAAACAGAAATTCGATTGGAAGTTCAATTGAAATTCAACGGAAATTCGGCCAGCGGCAAAACATTTTAGGCTTCGGTTAATCGCTCCACACACACAGAAGTAGATATGCCACGCCTCATTTTATATAGAATCCGCCCACACATCCGCCATCACACGCTTTGGTTTTGTTTGTAGAGAAACCTAGGAGGAGGAGGAGTAGGAGCTTCGTCTTAGACGAGGTCGGTATGCCCTTCACAAAGTGCCCCAAGATGAGAAGATTTGGTAAATAAAAGTTTGCATATTTTGGGTTAATTTATGTTACAGATAATGTTTGTATCGGAGGTGCTACAGAAGTCCCTGCCGTTTTTAAGTCACCTTAAAAGGTGTCTAAAAGTATGCTACAAAACTTGCCGCATGACACATGCCCCAAACATTTTATTGCATACTTTTAGACACCTTTGAAAGTAATTTCTAAATCCCAGTGATTTCTGGGGCATCCCCGTAAGGTTTTTTTATTTTGTAATAATGAGAAAGGTAAAAGTATAAATCTTTAAAAGTTAATTCAATAATGAACGTTTTTTGACTGTGATCATTTGAATGATATTTAGGAGAATATGATATTGAGTATTGTTGTTGTTGTGTTGACAACAAGATATTATGAAAAGCAATTAAACTTCTCAGTCTTGATTCAATCATCAATCAATCAATCAACCAGCAGCACCCATAGTGTAGTTAGATCACAGAGTCATCAAGTCCCTTAGCGATATATTATTATTATTATTGTTTAAACCCGAGGCTGATCATCTCACACACACACACACCTTCGTGCTTGACAATATTTGATTTCTAAAACAACAGTTTGAGAGGGCAATGCGCCTCCTTGAATGAATTTTTAAATCATTCCATCAGCACCACCGGCACAAGTCACAGGATATGCTGCGCCCAATTTGTAACTAAACCGCTTATTCTGTTCCACATTGAGATACAGAGGCTTCGGAGGAGGCGAAGGACGATAGGGGATATTGAATGTTAACATTTATTTGTATAAGCTGCAGAACATTGTTGGAATTAGAGGAACCTGCATAGTTTTTTGATATTCATGTAGATACATGTAAATGCCACTCACTAAACTTAAGTACAGAGGGATATATAGCTACCGATGGCATCAAGGATAATTGCATTATATTTGTAATATCAAAACTGTTCATAGTTAAGACACGGCAAGCAACTAGAAAATAATAATTAAACAGACACAAATAATACAAAGTGTACATAAGCTGACTAGAGATCGAGATAAATAGAAACAAATGGAGAAGAAGCTACAACAAAGTGCATATAATTTTGATAGTTAAGCTAATTTTAATACATTTTTTAAGACACAGCAAGAGAGGAATGCAACCCAAGTACTACAATAAGCGAATCAAATAGGAAAATTGTGAGGAGGCGCCGTGGGAGTAACTCCATTTTTACACAACCTGGTTAATTGGTTATGTTGTTACCGTAAATAATGCAATAAACATTCGCGTACTTACTATTATTGTTATTATTATCATTGTTGTTATATAATGGAAAATTTGAATTTGAGAAATGCACAATTGTTTTTTATACACCACGCAAATTGGCTTTGTCAGTGCAAGAAGGAAATTCGTTTTACAAATTCGATCAACTTGAGAAGGCATGTCCCGCATTTAACAAGGACACACCACACCCACACACGCATTGAACAATGGACATTAATTTATACATATATAATGACGAGAGAAATAATGGAAAATAATAGAACTAGAACGCATATTGAATAATAAATGAGACATACATATTATTGAAGGAAATTAAAAAGAACATAACAAAACCGATGCACTTCCCTGGTCTGTTTATTCTTATATTTATATCTAAGGGCACTTGGGGAGGATGGCTAAGTAAGTAAACCTATGTCTTTCGCAGGCAAATGGCCACCATATCCTTTTCTATTTTCCATCCAGAAATATTCGATGAAGTAAATTAACCAAATCCCCAGCATTTTTACCCAAACCACCGCCAGAAGTTATCTCCCGTCATTCCAGGCCGTTGGGTTTCCCCGAATGCAGAGTGATTTCAGGTTCACTCAGGGGCTGGCGGTGCTATGCGGCGGGTGCCTCAGCTGTGGGTGGCTCCTCGGGGGTTGATTCACTGAGTGGTTCCGTGTATCGACGCAGTCGCGAGCCCCGGCCTCCGCCGGCAACAAAATGAAATGAAGTGAAATGAAATCAAAGGCATCCAGCGCTGATGGAGGCACCAGAAGCCAACGCACTGAGCCACACACATGCACAGTCGCGGCACGAGGGAGTTGGCACAATGAACGAGAGTGCACTGAACGAAAAAGCCTGTCGCTTATTTATTTTGAAATTTTAAAATAGTTGGCTTTTCTATTTCTTTCCTAGAATCATCTAAGGTTCTAAGGACAAACTCTGTAAGCCCTAGTAAGAATAACTTTTTGAATATAAAAACCTCTTGGGTGTAGAGTATAATCGTAAGACCTTAGTTAATTTTCATTGAATAGAAGGCATCAGCTATCGAGTATCATTGAATTAAAAATATATAAATATTAATAAATAAATAAATATAAAATATTCTTAGTTTCCTCATCTTTGCCATTGAAACAACCATCATCAGTACCCGGTAGCTGGCCTATATAAACATTTTGCATGGTAACCAGTTTGCAACTTAAACCCATTGTTAACAATAGTCATTGTTAGGCTCAGACTTTTCCTCCAGACTTTCAGTAGAAGTAGACAAGTTTATATTAAATCAAATAATAAAGTATATATTAATTTTTAGGGAAAAAGCGTCTTAAACGCGTTCCCCTTTTCCGGAACAACCTGTTGCGTGTAATATTCTCCTAGTCAAGAAAATATAATTCCTTGGAAATAAGAGGAGCCCCGCCTCAGACTGGCGTATCGCATAACCTAACGTATTTTTCCGCCTGTAACTTTCTCCTCTTTGTTCGGGGGAGCTCGTCCTTCCGCACATCCTTGCCACCAGATGATGTTTACACTTGAGCTGCAGCATTGGCAAACACAATCTACATGCCGCAGCCCCCGTCGCTATTCCGCCGATTTCCTTCGGTTTTTGTGCGTTTCGTTTTGGCTACGGCGAAAAGAAATTGCGTGGTTTCTGCGGAGCCGGAGCTGGGATCCTTCGATCCAAGTTGTGTGTCCTGACACAAGCCAAAAACTGAGTTAGACCGAATTTGCGGTAGTCCGCTCTGTGCAGGAATATACCCCAAAGAGTGGATAAGTGTGGTTAGTGGCAAGGCAAGGGACGGGAGACGGTGTCATAACCGTAAGCCCCAGTTGATCCTGCATCGATTAGTCGAGGCAGGAAGTGAGTTCGGCCTCCTCCTCCTACTCCCGGATGCTCGTCCGCAAAATGCTGCCGCAAAGTTGCGAGGACAAATCGCAACATGGACGAAGGACCCCAGGCAATGGAGCTCTCTCAACAGGTAAAAGGTGGCCAGTGATGTAATGTCCTTGGTTTTTGATATGTGGAGAATTTGAAGTACCCTGTGTCATAATACCTTGTATATCCGCCAAGAAAAAATTGGTAATATTAACAGTATCTTGAATAATACTCATTATATTTAGGAAGCACACAAAAAAGTTGTATAATAATGAAGTCGCTGCTAGGCTCTCAGGAAGGGGAGTCCTTCGAAGGCACCTTTCCCATCATTGTCCCGACATTCTGTCAATTGACGAGATGATGTAGCTGTGGAGGGCTCGAGTCGAGGACTGAGGGTGGTGGAATCGCCATGAATCGCTCCACTTGGAGCGGCAATTGAGAGAACAACCAGCTTAACAAGCTGCCAGTGCGCCCTGGGCGCCTTTTGTTTCCAACTGTCTGTGCTGGCGAGGATTGAGGATTAAGGGCTGCGGGAGGAAGAATGAAGAGTGCGGATTGCGGAGTGCGGAGTGCAGGCAGGTAGTCGGCACTTCAATCGAACACATTAATGTGTCACTTTTGTCGGCTGCCGGAGCGAGTTTCGGTGCGTCAGGAATGCCATAAATCAACACCCCGGCCATCGCCATGGAGAGCTATCGATTAGCCGGGCTAACCTTCGGATGGATTGGCTTGGCTTCGCTGGGATCGGGCTGGATGGGAAGCGTGCCGCTGCAGCGGTGAGTGCGGCCACCCAGCCTGGTCAGGTGCTCCTCCCCAGGCCTTGGGGCCTTAAAATTTATGAACTTGACTTTCGGTTAGCGAACAGCCAGCCGCCCCTCCACCTGGTCTGCCCCCGCTCGACATCGGTTCCGGCCAGACACGAACGAGTATGAAAAGGCTTGCATGTCTGCAGGATATTACCATAATTTCAATTTAAGAAATTAAACGAATTCCGCCATTCTGGGCTGAAAAGAGAGCAGCGCCAGTCGCTCATGCGGATGCGGATTATAAACCTAAGATTTCAGGCCTCTTGGTGACACTTGGAAACTTATACAACATTGCATCAAATTGAACTTCGTAAAATACCAAAGTCTATAATTAATTTCATTTGAAAAGTAAATTATTTAAAACAAAATATGTCACCCCAACCACTCACTCAGAGTCTGCCCCTCTCCCTGTTGCACCTTATTTGCATTACATCCTAAGGCTCTTGATAAATAGTTTAGACCTCAATATTCTTTGATCTTGGTTGTTAAATAATGTTCTATAAATATTCTTCAATATTTATTGAATGCCCTTGGTATATGCCTATTTTTATAGCAAAAAACTGCCAGCAAAGCTAACTTGCTTTCAGTAAATCATAAATAAGTTCTAAGTCCTGGCTAGATTTCTGGAATCCTTGCGAAAAATATTGGGGGGATACCCCAAAAATCACTAGGATTTGAAAATCATTTTAGAGTGTGTTTAAAAGTATGTAATACAATTTTTGAGGCATAGTCTTAGACCCATTTTAAAGTTATTTCAAAACGCTAGTGAATTCTGTATCCCCCGATTATCCGTACTATAAATTTCCCTATTACTTAAGACACAAATCCGCTAAGTATCAAGTTAGTTTTAAAGTATTTTCATTGATTATTTCACAAATTAAATAACGATACTATCGATTAAGCAACATGTCGGCTTTATTTATATTGAAGACAACCCTATAAAGGTTAAGGACATCTTAGTCGGCAATCCTAAAGCCTTTTAGCACATCTCCAACCGGCGGCCATTTTTTAATTTCTGCATTCCCAAAACGTGATTAGCAGAATGAACCGTCTCCAACGCAATCCCATCCTGCAGGTGGCCAAGTGCGAGATGTGTCCTAACCAGGTGACCAACTTCGTGACCGGACTGTGTGACCGCTGCGCCTCGATCTGGGCCGGCAAGCGGCAGCTGGGTCGGATGACGGTCAGCCCCTACCAGGTGATGGCGGCCACCGTTAGCCTGGCCCGGTGCACCCAGGAACCCCAGCCGATGCACCCAACCTTTCGGCGAGCAATCGAGAAGACCAAGAGCCTGCGCAGCCAGAAGGTCGAGCTCTTCCAGAAGGTGCGCAACCAGTTCCTGGACAGCGTTCTCACCGAACCCTTCGCCGACCAGCAAGCCCGCCTCGTTGTTGAGGACGACTACTGGAATGTGCCGGAAATAGCCGACCAGGACTACTTGAATTTCCAGAGTGAAATAAACATCCTTGCAGACTTGAAGCTCCCAACACCTACTGACTCTGACCTGAACAACAATAAAATGCAAGAAATATAGGGGGTTTCGGAGTAAAATAGATTATACACGTTCTTAAAGAGACTTTAGACTTTCTAAAATTATACAAATTAATTATTAGTAATTTGTAAATATTATTTATAAATTTATTTAATCTTAATTGTGTTAGATAAAACAGATTACATATTCTTAAAACCAATATATAATTATGACTTTTAAGGCCTTAATTATTGCTGTAATTCGACTCTCACTGCTGCTCGTTCGCGATCTCTCGTTCCTCACTCGCTGCCGTAGCTCTCGTTTTTGTTCTCGTTTCTCACTCGCTACAAATGATCTCGTTCTTGTTTTCATTGTAGCTTTCTCTTCTATACTTTCGGAAGTACTTGAAACGCTAAATATAAAATAAATTATTACTATCTCTTACAAATTATTACATTCTTATTTAATTTTGTTTTATCAAGTTTTATATATATTTATTCTCTGTTGGCACTTACTACACATAACCTTTAATTATAATATGGATAACAATCCACTTAAACCAATATAAGGACATTTTTCGGATTATTCAGTAGCTAATTATCTCTGATTTTTTACATATTTTAAATAGCCATCTAAAGTTAAATCGGAAAGTGTTTTTAACTGTCTTTTATTTTTTTAAACACTTAATCAGCAGCACTAACTTTTCGAATGATATCTTAAGAACTTCTGAGTCATAGTATATGCATATTAAATGAAAGCATGGTTATAAATATGCATTAAACAATCCTGCAATCTTTGATTAATAAAATTAAACACACAAATACAGGAAGACAATATATTAAGTCCATTTAATGTCTGCTGAAATACCAAAAGGAGAAAATTGCGACCTAACATTTGCAATCCATCCGCACCGATCATTATCTAGTGTTAATGGCCAATCACCAGCTCGGCCACCGGCCAATTGTTGGTCAGGGAATCTTCGAAAGGATTGAATCCGGTGTTCTGTAATTGGCACTCTTGGCCGATATCATAAATTACCCAAAAACCAGGCCCAGCAATCCGACGCAGCCGGCGCCGAGTCAAAACCAATTGAACAAATGTGATGGCCAGGCCATCATTACCGGGGCCAGGCCAGCTATAGCTGGCCCTCGGACATTGGCCAGCGGACTTTGGACTTTGGACTTTGGACATGGGACATCGGCCATCAGAAATCAAGCTCTGACTGTCTCCGGGGGCTCATGGACATTTTGCTAATGAAAATGTTTATTCAAATTTACGTCAATGGATGTGTTTACACGAATGACCATCAATCTACATAAATAAGCGCAAGTACTCTGAGCCCGGCACGGCCCGGCCCGGGCCCGTATGTGTGCGTTCGTGTGTCAGGGCAGATTGTATTGTTCCTGGCCAGGCATTGTTCCACAATTTGTTTAATGAGAAAACTAATAAATCAAATGCGCCATCAATTACAATCAAATTTATTCTGGAGCTCCACCGGCAATGATCCACTTGGGCGACGTGGATCGATGGATCGATTTCACTCCGGCTGATTGAGTTGAATTGACGGGCCAAATCGAAGGAGAGATTTACGGAAAAGATCTCATTTAAATGGGAAGAGGTTAGAGATTGAGATAGAGTGCTTAAGGAGTCTAGTATATATATAACAAAGAGGCAAGCAAAAAGGGTTTATTATATTTATTTAAAAGCATATAATTATGAAACCTCTTTAGCATTCACTATGAAATGTTTTGTAATTAAAACATCGTTGAATATTCCCAAAATAATGTTTCTTCAACGATTGTTTCCATATTTTAAGCACAATTGGGAAAATTATCTGGGGATAGCTTCCTGAAGAGATTTTGAAGAGCCAAGTCTACTTAGCCTCTGCCCAAAAGGATGTTGATCCGCTGTCCCCATCAGGCTCGGACAACGGTCAGTGGAGAAGGAAGTGTCCCGGCTTGACAGGAAATGAAGGGGAATCCCCGGCTGCAGGCTAAGTGGCGGGATGAGAGGCCAGCCGAAGGACATTAGTCAAGTGCAACAGCTCTCAAATAAACATAAATTGAGAGTGCTGCGCCAGCTGGAGGATGGAGCAAGGAGCAAGGAGCAAGGAGCAGGAAGCAGGAAACAGAGGGCAGGGAGCAAGAAGTTGGCCTTTGGACCCGGGACCCGGTGGCTGCACTCTCGCCGCCTGGTGTCGTAATTAAAGGCAGTCGCGCAATAACGAAGAGAAATGCCCGCTGCCAACGGCCGGGACGAAGGATGCTCTTCTCTAATTTATTTGTTTTTCTCACTTGACTTTTATTTACACGTGCATTGGCATGTGAGTGGCGTGGAGCGGAACGGGGAGAGGCTGCTGGGCTTGGGGTTGGGACTGGGATTGGGGAAAGATATTGCAGCATCGTGCCGCCGTTTGTTACCTTTGTTTGTGAAAGTTCTCCGTGCGCCTTTCGGGGCCAGGGCAAAGTGCCAAATTGGCCTAATGGCGTTAATGCGAATACGAGTCGAGACTAAACCAACGACAAGCCAGAGCCAGAGCAATAGCCAGAGTCAGAGCCCCGCATCAAAGGTCGTTTACACAGCTCCCGGCATTGGTTTCAGTTTCAGGCAGATGCAAACACGGTTCGAGATGGAGATTGGATGCAGGTGCCAAGCCAGCCCAGAGCCAGCTTAATGGGACAAAACTCACCCACTGCTCCACTGTCCCACTGTTCCACTGGCCCACTCACAATGCAAATCAAAGCACTTAAAAAGTTGAGCAATTTGGCAAGGAACTGCTAATGGAAGTCGAGTGCATTTCGGCTTTGCTTCATTTAAGTTTTTAATTCCACAGCCTTCGTAGTTCCCGGACATGAAAACATAACAAGAGCTATGTGAAATTGCCACCTCGGTGTTCACATAATAAGGTTTTTCAAACAAAATACCGGCTTTTACATAGATTACATATATCTATTCAAGCCCCATATAAAATCTCATCGAAAAGAGTGGCCACAAGCCTTGGTTTGTTAGAACTTTCTAACAAGAAACCAGATTTGATTCCTAAACTTTACTAAAATCCAGGTTCCTCACAGCTTAAACTTAGTATGTCCTTTTTTTATACTAGAAAAAATTCCAGATTAATCCTTTATTTGTGAGGGAATGTTAAAATCATTGAGAATTTCAAATCACAGCTTTTGTGGCAACAAACCAAGTGGCACGTCGAAAACAAATATAAAATAAAAGCAAAGTATTTTGAAAATCTCTTTTTAAATGCCTCCATTCAGCAAGTGTTCCGTTTGCCAAGTGAGGACCCGCAAGGTGGTCAGGGATCGGGTAACTTGGAAGAACATCTACGTGTGTCCGGTAAGGAACTTTTCCTTAAGAAACGCGACATATTTCCTTAGCCTCTGCTCCTCGCAGACATGTTTCAAGGGCAAGGAATACCAAAAGAAGAATAAAAAAAGGATCCAAAAGGAAGATGTGAATGCTTCAAAGGAGATTTGGCAGGGAGAGAGAGTTGAGCAGATGACCGTGCAAAACGTGCAGAATGATTCGTTGGAAGTTCAAAAGGATAATGTTGGACCCAAGGAGAAGGATCCAGAATCTAAACCGAAGGAGGTTCAAACGGAAGTAGAAGCTCAGGAAGAAAACGCTCCAGCGGGGGTTGTGCAGGTCGCGGCCCAGGAGCAAGTCGAATCCGTGCAGGATGCTCAAGAAATGCCACTGAATGACAGGTCAAATGTCAATAATAACCGTCCGAAAATCACGCCTCCCATGATGGAAATCGTTGTTATTAATAACCGAAAGTATATTGCCGTCAGTGAAACAGCCGACTACGACAGCAACATCGAACCACTGTACTTTAATTAACCTTGTTGCTAAGCCAGCACATTTGCATTTCTCCAGAGCTCTGGAAAACTACACCGAAGCACACATACACTTCCCAAATGGTACAAACATAAGTAAAATTATAAAACAATTGACATTAACATGCGTTCCTTCTATTTTATTTTAGCTTGCTCGATTTCTTCTAAATAGTAAAATGATTATTTATATTTCAAGATTTACAGAGAAATTTCTGACCAGTCACGACGTGAGACATTTTCGTTGTTTAATTTTTAGTGTGGCCAAAAATGCTTACAGGAATAATACCCAGGCTGTCTTGGACGATCTGCCTTAGCGTCAAAGTTCTTTGCGTTGGCGCTAGAATTCCTAACTAGTTCTAGCCAAAAGCCAATGGTAATGTTGGAATGCGTTTGCATATGAATGTAGTAGAAAGTGGACGTTAAACACTCAAATCAAATGAAATTATTTTCTCTTTGCATACTTTTAGGCGAGTTTAATTATGGCCATACTAACCCTAATTTTTCCGAACTTCACCTATGCACCAGAAAAACAACTCACTTACCCAAATCAGATCGTAGATGTTTTAAGTTTCTGCGGAATATTACGCTCCTTTAATGGACTGCAATTTGATTGGGAGCATAGCCGTATTAGCTTCCAAATTTGTAGGGGTGTTGCCACCTTTGTTGCACAGGATGTGCGTGTTGCGGCGGTATTTGTTTACGTCCCGTTTCCGCTTCCGCTTCGCCGGATAGCGCTGCAGCTCTGCACTTTCGCCTCCAATTCGGTGGCCACTGCGTAACCCGATGCGACTCCGACTCCGATTGCACCACTCCGCGCGGGAATTTCGCATGTGCGTGTTTTTCAAACATTTCCCGAGCCTCCGCACACTTTTAATGGAATTTCCATAATCATGTTTAAAGTTGCGAAGTTTCGCTTTATTAGAATCGATTAAAAGGCAAAGTGAGCTCGGGCTCTTATAAATTTCCATAGCAATGAGTGACAGAAACCACAGCATTCATTACAATTTAGGTTAGTGTGCTGACTGCTTAATAATACATTGCTTTGGACATATATTTTGTCTGGCTTAGTTCAACCGTCTTAATTGCTAATATAACCTCGAGGTTAACCATATACAAGATGTCAGACTTTGTTCCGTTGCAAATAACCGTATTTACGTCAACAAAAGTAGAAATCAAATAGCTATATTTTTGGGCCATCATAGGAAGAAGCTAAACATATATAAAAACACTTTATGCTCGAATCCATTTGAATTTTCTTTGTGAGAAACTATTTGTGCCAGACTATTTTCGAATTTAATATTGTTTTTAAACGCAACCGTTGCTCGTTAATCATTACAGACCTCGCTATAATGATAAGGCACCTAAGTAAGTACAGGAAGTAGAAAATAAAAATGCCCTTGACAATGGCCTCCCCTAGGCTTCTTACGCGTGATCCGAATGGTAAGGTAGTAATAGATTTCGAATGCTTATTTTGGCACACATAAGTCAACCCCGACAGTCCCTCGATTAGCATTTCCATTGCAGAAGCCAAGCTCGCCTGGGTGATTGATTAGTCGACATTGCACCGTCGACCAGACCGCACCCGAAAGCGCCATGTTGACCACTATACAGGGCTTCGTGACCAGATCCCCGGCGGATCCAGTGCGTTTACCCTTGACAAACAGCCCTAAGCCGATCCTAGCCATACTAGCCGTCTATCTGCTCTTCATAAAAGTATTGGGCCCCAGGCTAATGGCGAACCGAAAGGCCTTCGACCTGCGGAGTCCCATTAAGGTCTACAACATCTTCCAGATCCTGTACAACGTAGTCATGTTTGTGATGGTAAGGGTCCATACTACATACAATATTTATATCGGAACATTCTGCGATTAACCCTCAGGCAATACACTTCATGCTCGGCCCCGGCGATTTCAAGTTTCGGTGCATCACCAACCTGCCGATGGACCATGAGTACAAGACCTGGGAGCGCTGGCTCACTTACTCGTACGCAGCAAACAAGATCATCGATCTATTGGAGACTGTCTTTTTCGTCCTGCGAAAGAAGGACCGCCAGATATCGTTCCTGCACGTCTTCCACCACGTCTACATGTTGATCATCGCCTTCTCATACATCTATTACTACGGATATGGAGGGCACGGCTTTTTCATGTGCTTCTTTAACGTGATAGTTCACGTCATGATGTACACGTACTACTACCAATCCCAGAACGCCACTCAAAGCGGGCGAGGCGGCCTCCTCTGGTGGAAGAAGTACATCACCATCGTCCAGCTGGTCCAGTTCTTCGTAGTTTTGGGGCACGCCATCTACACTCTCCGGCAGCCCGACTGCCCCGCGAACAGATTCTCCGCAATGGCTTCCGGAAGTGCTTCCTTTTTTTTCATTCTTCTATTCGGCAACTTCTATGTTCACTCCTATATCCTGCCCAAAAAGGACAAGCAAAAGGAGCGATGATGGATAAGGTAGCGATGTGATTTGAATGGAGATTGGTTAAGATATTGCCATGGCTTTATGTGTTAATAATAAAAGCACAATATAAACCACACATATGATTCTGTCGATTTTCTTGATTCTTGGTACTATACATTTTAAAGAGCGAAATAATAGAAAGAACACAGAATATGCGGGTCTCAGATCAATGCATAAATTTGCCGCCTGTTATATATATATTAATATGTTGTGTCCCGAAAAATGAACAACAAAATTTATTTGGGCCTTTCTTGTCCGTATAGAACTTCTTTATTCAGATGGTTGTTTTTAACTAACTCTACGGTACAGACCTTTTTTGAATGAAGCCTTCGCTTCTTTTCTTATGTTTAAATATTAGTGATCGCGCAGCGATCTCAAATGCATTTCGGGGAATTATTTTTAGAGGATCCAAGCTTCTTGGATTTGTTTATAAAATGCGCGAGAGACATAAGTGTCATATCAGCGAATTAATTAGCTTCTTGGATTTGTGTATACAATTAAAGTTGCTGATGGATACGTTACTATATCATATATATATATATATATATATATATATAAAGATATGTTTGAGGGCCTCGAAGGTTTATAAAAGTACGTAATCAAATGTTTAAGGAATCCATCTATTGCATGCTTTTGGAATGAATTCAAGTCCACAGGGATTTCTGAAATACATTAGAAATACGTAAATGCCCCCTAAGCGTGATTCGCAAAATAAAAATAAATGTTTTTTTTTTTTGCTTACAGAAACAGAATACGTATTTATGTTACGAAATAAAAGGCAAATGTAACCCACCTAATTAGCATCTAAATTAAAAACGTTTAAAACTCTACGACAAAAATTAGTTGCCCCTGAACTGACGAGACGATCGCACGAAGTTTCGCAATGTTCACTCAGATATGGAATTTTTTGAACACCCCTTCGCAGGATGTGCACTTGCCGCTCCTGGGCAGCCACTGCCTGATCCTCACCATTCTGGGAACCTACCTATTCCTCGTTAAAGTGCTGGGGCCAAGGTTAATGAAGGACCGAAAGGCATACGATCTTCGTGGCGTGATCAAGGTCTTCAATATAATGCAGATAATTTACAACGTCCTCATGATGGCATTCGTAAGTGAATATTTCATATTAATAAAAATAAATATAAACTTATTGTAACAACCCACAGAGCATCCACTTCATGTTCGGCCCAGGGAACTTTGATTTTAGGTGCATCCGGAACTTGCCGATGGATCACGAGTACAAGAACTGGGAGCGCTGGCTGAGCTACTCGTACTTCTTTAATAAGCTCACTGACTTGCTGGAGACGTTCTTCTTTGTCCTGCGAAAAAAGGATCGCCAGATATCCTTCCTGCACGTCTTCCACCACTTCTACATGGTGTACTTGCCCTTCTTTTATTTGCACTACTACGGCTACGGCGGCCACGGGCTCTTCATCGTCTTCTTGAATATGGTCGTGCACAGTTTGATGTACATCTACTACTACCAGGCAGCCCTCAATCGGAATTCCCAGATGGTGCTCTGGTGGAAGAAGTACATGACCATCATCCAGCTGATCCAGTTCTGCATCGCCCTGGTCCACAGCATCTACACTCTAATGCAACCCGACTGTGAAACCGCCAAATTTTCTGCAACGATAGTCGTTCCCTTTGGGATTATATTCCTTATTTTATTCATCAACTTCTACATTCAGAACTATGTTCGGCCAAAAAAGAAGACTAATTGAACAGCCTCCAGGGATCTTAGTATTGCAGATGAAAATGTATTTAAAGTATGCAATATATTAGAAAGCTGTAATGAATAATATATGATGAAAGATATGATATATGATATAAATGTTAGCCTATCTCTCGAAATTATTAAATAAATATTTTGAAAACTGGAATCGAGTATTTTGTGTTATAGATGACTATGTAGTTCGATCTTTATCCGGTTTTGCATCTAAAGGTGGTCTAAAACCAACTTCATTACTTCATTGTCTCTGGAGAAGTTCGTTTAAATCGAGGTTCCACTGCCAGGGAATATTTAAATAACAATAATATGCAAATCTGCACTGGAATGACCTACAATTACCATGCTGCCTTTCGATTGCATATAGCGAAACTGCTTTCAAAAGTATGCTCACATGCAACCCAACTCAGCCCGATCATGTTTGAAGCGCTCGACAATCCCTATGTGGATCCTGTCCAGCTGCCGCTGCTCAACAGCTTGTGGCCCCTGATGTCCATCCTCGCGGTCTACCTGCTGTTCGTGCTAAAGCTCGGCCGGATGATGATGGCGGGTCGAGAGGCCTTCCAGCTGCGCGGTGTCCTGAAAGTGTACAATATAGCACAGGTGGTGTTTAACGCGGTGATGGTTGCGTGGGTGAGTAATGGAATAATTGCAAATCATCCGTATGGAATCATCTTTACGCAGAAAAAAATTCTGGATAACACGGCAAATTTAATTCGAAATCATCTCAATATCGGGCCAAAATCGGATTTTCTTAGTCTTGAAACCAACTCGACTTTTTAAAATCCGGTATTAATACCGAAATTCTTAAATTCAGCTTTAAGGGGTTCGAAATTTGGATAGTTAACGAGATATTTTAAAGAATTTTGAAGCTTCGATTCGAATTTGAGCTCATCCTGAATCAAGATTAGTTTAATGATTTAACTCTGAATTAATACTTAAAAATCTTAGGTCATAAAAAGCTTACATTTAGATAAAATGCTTCATTTTTTTGAGAATCTTTTTATTCTTTGTGAAACTCTTCCTTTCCGCGCAGGGCATCTACCTGATGTTCTTTACGAATGCATACAACTTGCATTGCATGACTGTCCTGCCGATGGATCACGCCCTGAAGACGTCGGAGAGGATGTTTAGCTACATTTACCATCTTAACAAACTGATTGACCTGCTGGACACCGTGTTCTTTGTGCTGCGTAAGAAACAGCGCCAGATCACCTTCCTGCACGTCTTTCACCACGTATTCATGTGCTTTATGACGCATGTGATCATCCGATTCTATGGACACGGCGGACACATCATCGTCACTGGCTCTCTAAACACCATCGTGCATACCGTGATGTACGTGTACTACTACGCCTCCTCGCAGAGCCAGAAAGTGCAGGAGAGCCTCTGGTGGAAGAAGTACCTAACACTGGTCCAACTAGTCCAGTTCCTGCTCATGTTCCTGCACAGCGCCTACACTTACATCCAGCCCAACTGCCAGGCATCGCGGGGCATCATCTATACGGTGTGCGCAGGGAGTTTCACTATGTTTATACTGTTCACCAAGTTCTACATCAAGGTCTACATTCGACCGAAACAGAACAAGTCCAAGGGCAAGGCTGATGACCCACATCACTGAGCGAATAGTGCGCAGAATAAATACACATTCAAATATTCATTCCCATAAGCAAGACAAAAACCATGACGACGAGCGAGTAAACAACGGGGAAGCGAGATCACGGCGACGAGTAGAGACGACGAGATTGAGAGCAGAATGGCAAACAACGACGAGAAAGAGATCTAGTCAGAGCGGGCATAAGACGAGAGAGTTGAGATTCATTTTTTTCGTTAAGGGTTTTAGATTTTTCAAGCCATTGATTCAGCTATAGGTATTCTCGATTATATAATTAGTCGCCGTAAACATAGTGCATAAATTTACATTAGCACCGCTTAAATAATATATTAATTGATACCATAGAATAATTTATTCAACTTACTAACACAGTCTGCGCCTGCACACAAAAGCATTGGTTCGATCTGGACATGGACACCGCTCCTGGCGGTCTTACATGATCTGCATGCTCCGCAGGACGGGGCCCGATCAAGTGCTAGGCCACTGCTGCTTTTAATTAGAATGTAGCACCCAGACTGAGCCAGTCAGGCGAATCATGGCACGCAGCTGAAATTTGCATAGGAATAGCATGCCACGATTCAGAGTCAAAGTGCCAGCTGAATAATTGCGGCCTTGCAGGGACGATACGGCGAAGCCAGAGTGCAGCGCCTGGTCGGTGGTATTTGGTTTTGGGTCCGAGTTCGGGTTTGGGTTCCCATTTGGCTCCGCTGGCCGAGCCAGAAAGCGTGCTGAGTATTTGCGGAGTCACACCACATTACCCCTATGGATTTCATTATCTTCTCTATTGTCCTTAGCATGGAAAGGGCCTTAAAAATGGCTCATACCTATTTATATCTAAAATAAGAAAAAGAGCTAGTTGCTTTTAGGCGGTCTTGTAATCTCCGTATTTTTAGATTCCCTTTTGAAACATAATTTATCTTAGATCCTAAATAACATAAATATTTTGATATTAGACATCACATACATATACTCAGATGCTATTCAAATCTATTTGGGTTTTTCTAAAACCTCTAAAACCATGAGATAATTTAAAGCTAACGTTTGTTTTAAATTCTATGTTTATAAAACTGAAAACCACGAATTTCAATCTGTTAGTGAAATTATCTCTTCGGGCAAGAAAAGGGTAGAAATGAGTTCATTCCAATACATGCAGATTTTCGATTCTGATTTGATTGTTTGGTTCCAGTTAATATTTTAACTATTTCAGACATAAGAAACACTATTTTTGAAAGCTGAAAATGGCTTCCTAAAAGAATGCTTTACAAATTATTTGGCACTTGTTTGTTAACTCAACAACTTGCACCGAAACAGACAGTAAAGAAAAATCCCTATAAATTCCGATTATGTGATTGACAATAAAATAATAACAGATAGATAAAATAAAAATATAGAGTTTACAGCTTCTTCCGGCTGGGCACTACGTAAGCCTGGTAGTAGAATTTACCGAACATCACGGTAAAGAAAGCGCCCAAAGCTAAGATGAAACAAGCAAATATACGGGGAAACTTGCAGTCGGGCAGTGTCATCACTTGGAGGCAGTACAACATCGCGATCGCGAACTGGATCAGCTGGGCGATGGTGATGTACTTCTTCCACCAGAGGCTCGCCTGCACGGCCGGGCTGATGGACGACAGGAAGTAGTAGGTATACATGAGTGTGTGCACAATCAAGTTCAAGAAGCACATCAGGGTGGCAACGCCCGCTGGGCCGTACAGGGTTGTCCATAGGTATACGCAAAAGATCATGGCACAGTGGTGGAAGACGTGCAGGAAGGATATCTGCCGATCCTTCTTACGCAGCACAAAGATCACTGTCTCGAACAGGTCCACGAACTTATTGATGGCATAGGCATTAGATAGCAGACGCTCCGTATCCTTGAGTTCGTGGTCCAACGGCAGAGAGACCATGCACCGCAGATCGTAGGGCCTCCACACAAACAGGATGTAACAGCCCTGTGAAAGATATTCTGATGATGTCCTGCCAGGGCCCCTTCATTACAACCCAATACTCACGATTACGGATAGAAGGCCGTTGAACAGAATCTGCAGGATATTGTACACCTTGATTACGCCACGCAAGTCGAAGGGCTTCCGACCTGCCATGAGCCAAGGACCCACCTTCAGTACGAAGAGCAGATAGATCGTCAGAATAATCGCTATGGGCCAGGGACTGGCCAATAAAGCCATCTGCTCGGGATCTACAGGAGTAAGCATGGTCGTATCGTAGATGCCAAATGGCCGAGGATCCGTTCGTGCGTAGGTCTTTTTAGCAAATACCTGGAAATTTTTGTTTGCCAAATGATATATGCTCAAGCTTTAATTGAATTGGAAATTGGAAAATTCGCAACGCAACCGCACATAAAATATACCACTCGGGTCAGGGGATCTGAATACCGCATTTCAGTTCCGTGTTGTCTTAAAAAATCATAAAATTTTGATATTATATATCATTTTATGATATTATATTTATGATATTATAATATCATAATTTTATGATATTATAATATAATAATTTTATGATATTATAATATTATAATTTTATGATATTATAATATCATAATTTTATGATATTATAATATCATAATTGTATGATATTATAATATCATAATTTTATGACATTATAATATCATAATTTTATGATATTATAATATGATAATTTTATGATATTATAATATGATAATTTTATGATATTATTATTGATCAATAGTAGTAAAACCAATAGGTTATGTTATAAAAATATAGGGTTTTAAGTAAGTTTACTGATTCCAATGCAGTTTTCAGTTTCAGTTAGTATATATATAAAATTATGATATTATTATTGATTAATGGTAGTAATAAAAATAGGTTATGTTATAAAAATATAGGGTATTAAGTTAGTTTACTGATATTAATGCAGTTTTCAGTTTCAGTTAATATATATATAAAATTATGATATTATTATTGAATTATGGTAGTAATAACAATAGGTTATGTTATAAAAATATAGGGTATTAGGTAAGTTTACTGATTCCAATGCAGTTTTCAGTTTCAGTTAATATACATATAAAATTATGATATCATTATTGATTAATGATAGTAATAACAATAGGTTATGTTATAAAAATGTAGGGTATTAATTAAGTTTGCTGATTCCAATGCAGCTTTCAGTTTCAGTTAATATATATATATATATTTCAGAATCAATATTCCCCATAATAATGGAAACTACATATACTCGATCATACTCTGCAAAGCCACTAGAATCTCCCTCTAGACAAAATGTTGAACCAATTGCATAATAAAAATATTCCAAGCCTATTGCAATTGTGCCATTGCATTGCATATTTATGAACCACGCACAAGGAAGTCTTTCCTAGAGTATTTCTTTTATTTACCCCATTGATAGCTATGCAAAGTTATTCCCAGACCTACACCAACAAAAAATAATAACACCAGTTCTACACATGTGTTATTGATAAAAAAAAACTAGAAGGGAAGCTAGATTGCAGTTTGCAACTTTTATCCAACCCAAGCGAAATTATTGCCATTGACTTATAGGCCTATATGTTGAAAGAACAAAATATTCCGATTTATATATTATTTTTTATTCATTTTCCTATAGCGGCTTTGGCAGCAATATGATATAGTAGTCCGATTTCTATAAAATTCATAACGTTATTTTGAAAATAGAAAAGCCATGAGATATAATCTTTCTAATAATTTACCCATGTCAGATATAACATAGTCATCAAACCTGGACCCTATAGTTATACACCTGCTTTTTAAACCTTTTTTTTTTATTGAATCAACAACTTATACACCACCAGTAGGTTCTTTTTATTTAATTTATTAATTTTAATTAAATTATTTTTATAGCTGTCATAGTAACGATTGGGTCAAATTTTAAACTACAAGGGTATAAAAACTTCGTCTTCCCGAAGTTAGGTCCCTTTCTAAGATTCGATTGAAGTCAATTGCACATCCTTTGTACTGTTAGTCCTAAATTGGCAATCTAATGTCCTGTCTATTGCCAATTTTTAATTTACTTATACCTGATAGTAACAGCCAGGCATCGATCAGAGAAAAAGACGACTAAGCGACCACTACTTTCTAAATTAATTACAAATAAAAGTTAACACCTTCATTAACAAAATATTGTACGAATATTGTACAGTCATCCGGGTCAAGCCACCTGCACCTGCACTCGGAAGGCATCAGGGCGATCGGGACAGGGACACTCCTGCGGGTCGCACGTGATCCGCATGCTCCGCAGGACTGCGCCCGAGCACGTCCTAGGACCGCCTTTAATTAGAATATAAGCAGCAGCCTAGGTCAGTCCGCCGATTTATGGCACCGGAAAGGCCACCCAGCCGGAATTTGCATAGGAATCGCATGCGGCGAATCAGAGTCGAAGTGCCAGCTGAATAATTGCGGCCATGCAGTGACATTAAAGCGAAGCCACAGTCAAGTGCAGCGGCAGGTCGGTGGTTGCTGGGCACTTAGGTGTTTCGGGCTTGAATGGGTGTGGGTCTGGGTCCGGGTCTGAGTCCGGGTACCGGTCCGGGTCCGGAGCTGTTCCTATTTGGCTCCGCTGGCCGAGCCAGAAAGCGTGCTGAGTAATTGCCGTTTTAAATGACATTAAACGTGCATTGTGCAGTTCCCTTGGCGTCACACCACAATACCCCTTCTGGAGCTCGATTTTTCTCTATTTTCGCCTATACTCCTTGCATGGCATCCAAATTTAGAGCTATAGTAAGCCTTGTTTCAGTTATTTTTAGATTATAATAACTGATTCTCTGTTTAAGCTTAATGTATACCATGCTCTAATTGTTTTATTTGTGTTCTTTTAAATCTAAATGTGTATATATAGATGATATTCGATTGTAACCCATTGCATCCAAATACGGGGTACTGCTTCTGACTCTAATATGGAAAGAGCAACGGGGTGTGCGTGAATTACCGTCCTAGTCAGTGAGCCGAAATATATACCCTAAAAGTATGCTTTACACATTTTTTGCTGCTACTTACAGCACTTGTAAAGTAACAGTTCTCGTAAAGTTACAGTACTTGTAAAGCAACAGTACTTAACAGTACTTGCATAGTAACAGAGAGTGACCTCAGAGGCTGTAAGAGCAAGAGTTACCAACTGTTATGTCTGAATTCTTATATTTTCTTATAATCTCATCTTATAATCTCCTATTATAGTCACTTCTTATAATATATTTATATATTAATTTATATACTTGAGGTCGGGCTGTGCCACCATTTGGACGCAGTACAGTATCAGGCACGCGAACTGGATAAGCTGGGCGACCTTCAACCAGAGACTCATTGACTGGCCTAAAAATATAGCTGCCTGGTATCTACAGAGGTAAGCATTGTCATATCGTAGATACCAAATGGACTAGGTTCCATTCGTTTGCAACTTTTTAAGAATTTAAATTGACATGGGGGCTCCGGTTTTCACTTTGTTCTTGCGATTTACGTTTTGGCCAAACACTTGCGGTTCCTACTAGCTTCGTTGTTTTCAAAAGTAATCAGAATGTTTAACAGATTTATACCGTAATAATTGTTTATTTTCAAGACAGAAATTTCTTATTTATCGGTCCAAAAGGGCTACCACTTTTTAAACAGTGTCAATTCCAGTGGTCTCAATGACTTTTATACCCTTATTAAATGGTAAAAAAATATTTAAACAATGAATTTAAACAAGTTTATTTAATAAATCTTTATTTTACGCTTTCTCAATATTATTATGTCCCCCATTTTATTCGTATTTCGACGAAATTGTTTCGTTCCTCCAATAGTATGGCAACGCTGGTAACCAATTCGCAAAGATTTTATTTTTTTTTTTTAATAAATGCGTACTAGATTGATCTACTGATGGTATGAAACAATTGTCAATAGATAGACCAATGAATCAATTATTTTTTTCTTTTGCAAATAAGATCCGATTTGATCTAGAAGAAGGCATTTACTTTTCATTTCGCAAAGAAAAACTTGTCCGCTTTTCAATACGCAAGAAATTTGCGTTTTGCGGGAACCGACTTTCGTTTTTGAAAAGTGAAGGTGAAAACCAGAGCCCGCCTTTATACATTTTACTTAATACTTTATGTGCAGCTTGCAAATTACAATACAATTAAGTAATGAGCGCTTTAGAAAAATACTCCGACTTTAGAAAAGACTCATTAGTAGTCAATTTGTCATTGCATTGCATATTTATAGACTGTGCAAGTGAGTATTTTCCTAAAGCGCTTCTATGCTAAGTTATTCGAATCCATAGCTTGAGGTGAGTCCTAAAACAGTGCCAGCTTGCGTTCAGAAGAGTACATTTAATACGGTGATAATTAAGGTCACAAATAACAGTGAGAATTGTTTGTAAGGGTACTCAATATTGCTGGACTACAATCCCTGGCTTATCGCGTTTTCTGCTCGGGCTTCTTCCTGCCGGACAGTATGTAGGCGTGGACGTAGAAGTTGGCGAACATCACGGTGAATACCGAAGCCATGGACATGCCGGTATAGATCGACAGCCGCGAGACATCGCAGCTGGGCTGCCTCAAGGTGTTGGCAAAGAATACAAGACCAAGAATGAACTGGACCAATTGGACGATGGTGATGTACTTCTTCCACCAGAGACTACCCTGCACCGCCGCACTGACCGAGGACAGGTAGTAGTAGGTGTACATGATAACGTGCACCGCCACGTTAAGGAAGCACACCGGGAACATGAGACCGCCAAAGCCGCTGAGAGTGAGGAACAAGTATCCGACCAGGCACATGCTGAAGTGGTGGAAGACGTGCAGGAAGGATATCTGCCGATCCTTCTTTCGCAACACAAAGATGACCGTCTCGGCCAAGTCCGTATACTTGTTTAAGTAATACAAGTAGGTGAGCAGGCGCTCCCAGTTTTTGTGTTCGTGATTAAGCGGCAGTTTGTGGACGCAACTCAGGTCGTACGCTCTCAAGAATAGCATGAAATACAGGCCCTGCAAATATTATTTTGTTAACTTTGGGGTATGCTTCAGAAGTAGCAAGAGATTGGAGATGTGTTCTCTGCAAAATCTTGGTTATGGTAAATACAGATTAAGATAACTAACTTACTCCCAATAATAACAGACTGTTGTACACGATCTGAAAAATATTGTAGACTTTGATCACGCCTCGCAGATCGTAAGGCTTTCGGGTCTCCATGAACTTCCTTCCCACCTTGAGCACGAAGATCAGGTAGGCTGCCAGGATCGTCAGCGGCGGCCAGGGACTGCCCATGAGTGGCAGCTGGACAGGATCGGCCGATGTCGTGAGGGTCATGTTAAAAACTTCGGTCATCATGACTTCGATAAGCGGGACCTCCATTCGCGTTGCTGGTTAGATAGCGACTATCCGAAGTTTAGCTCTTTAAATTTGAAAACTTTTCAATTGAATCACAAATTTAGGTGGCAGAATAAGAGGTCTTGTCATTTACATAAATTTATAAACTTCCAAATAAATGCGCGCAATTTAGATTCCCGTTCTAGTGCATACTTAAAGGCAATGTTTTTGAAACCTAAACCGGTTCTTAATGAACTATTTTTAACTTTCCAGACCTTATAATCGAAGTATATATTGCCTAACTTTAATAAAGTAACATATACAATAAAGTAAGAAACGATAAAGAAATTCTGTAAATTTCGCCATTTATACCAGCGATTAGAGCTCAAGAAGCCGAAGAACAAGCTGTCTGAACCCCCCAAATTGATAAATTAAACAAATACATTCAGCTATCCTATAGTTTCATAAATTATTTACACCAATATAGAAGAGGGAAATACCTTTGTCGCCCGTGCTTCTCGAAAATGTTTTATACCCATGTAGTGTGTACTTCACGCCTGTTGAAATCCCAATTAAACAACTGTCGACATGGCGGGCAATGGAATAAATCTTGGGAGCGGATATCTGGCAGCCGGAATAGTCGAATTTCGCTTGTTTTCCTTCGCTTTCTTGTTCCACAGGCTTTTGTTTTTATTTTGAGCTTGTCCCATTGTACGTGCCATGCTGAAAAAAGGTTGAAAAAAAGGAAAGCCATTTGTCGATGCGAAATTGCAAGAAATTTTACTTATAAGCCAAGTCATTTTCCACTAACTATCCGTGGGCCACGGAATTACTTCTTATTAAGGGTTGTGGCAACGGTAAAAGTAATGACGGTGTCTGCCAGGACCCAGGAGGGGCTGGGGCTGTGGTGGCAAGACGTCGGGCATTGCAAATTGAGTCATTTTTCATTCGGCACTGGATTACATCGAAAGCAAGGCAAGCCGAGCATGAGGGCGAGGGCGAGTGCAGCGAGGCCTCAATGTGTCACAATTCCATGGCCATAATTGGGTCAAAGAATTTTTGTCCTTTGAGTGCCATGCTTGACCACTGAATAAGAAGGATTGTGCCGCTTTTTCTCCCACCTCCTGTTTTTTATTGGATTTTATGGGGAGGGTGAGGTGCTTAACATCAAGCCAAAAGGCTAAGGACGTAAAACCAAACAATTTATAATACCTGACTAACCTTTTCTGTTGTCTTTGCATGCGAGCGTATGCAGAGAAAATAAATTTGAGATATTCTTGGCATTAATACCTTCACTCCGCTTTTTTTTTGTATTTGTATTACTCTTAAAGATGCAAATATGCAACGTCCTCATTCGGGATGAATGTACTATGGCGTATAAACGAGCTTTCTGGGCATTTTCCAAGTCGCTGGATGTGTCAGGAAAGACAGAAAAACTAAAAGACCACTCTCCTAAATATATCTAGACAAATCTTACAGACCACTTGCGTTGCCCAAAGTCTGAACAATCTTCGGAAGTCAAATGATATCTTAAGAAAATTAAAACTCTAGAGCGCTATATCTCTCCAGGAAACGTAACATTCTCAAATTATACATTTCTTGTATGAAATTTCCCAGTGTGGTCATGGATATGTGAGATTTTGTGGAGGCCAAATTTTGTTAGCCAAATGGCGAGGTATAAAAATTGCGTCTCATTATGGTAAAGTTAATATTTCATGGGCAATTTACCGAGATTGAAACCGACACACTTCCAAAACTGCGAACATAAACACTCGCACACCCGCAAACACACGCACATACGCAAAAGCTTGTATATAATTACGGTGGCTGATTTCCAGTGGCACAGGACCTTCCGTTCCATTCCGTTCCGTTCGTCCTTTCTTCATACAATTTTAAACTCAATTAAAAGTTGTGCGCTTTAGACATACTTGTGGCCAAAAGAGCGAGACACGGCCCCTTGCCCCTTGCCCCGTCCCTTTGCCACCTCCAAATGTGATTAAGCTGGGGGGTGGAGTTAAGGGGCCAAAATGGGGCCCGAAACGGGGACAAACTCAAATGACAGTCGCATTAGTTGTCATTAAAAATGTGAGTGATACCATCTAAATGACTTAACGCACACACACTCTAAGCCGGCGAACGGAAAATAGAGGCGGGCTGCAGCTCTGCACTTTTCAAGCGACACTTGAATCAAATTGGAGTCAACAGCACATTGACACACACTGATACGCTCCTTAGCTCCTTGGCTCCTTGACTCCAGCCACCTGAAGGATAACTAACGTAAAGAGAAGCACGTTCTTTCCGCATTAAATTCTTGATTTGAACGAACATTTGGAGTGGGTTGAATACTCCCTTGAATAGCTTAGTAATTGAGCTATTGAGCCTTGGGCGATTCAGATTGTGTCAACTTAATTTTAAGATTGGTTTATTAACCAGCTTCCTAGAAGCTATTGAGCAAAGGTTTCTATAATGCTGTACTTCTTTAAATTAAGTTATTGAAAATATTATTTAAATATATTTTATATGCATATACCGACTCTAACAACATGCTTTTTTTTAGTGCTTCCTTTTTGGTACAAAAATTTAACTTTTCCAATTATCTAAAATTATCTTAATGCAGCATATACATATATGCATATATACATATATATGCTAAACTCCTGCAACATCTACATCTGTGTTGGCACCACCAATGGGTGCTGGTCAACATGTTTCTAGCTGCATTTGTCATTTATCGGTTTGGACAACATGTTCCTAGCAACATTTGATCTATTTGTCAACATTTGTCAAGTTTTTCTTAAATTTAAGCTTAGTTAGTGAAAATGAATTGGCAATGCTTTGTGTACCGGGTATCTCACCGTCGATAACACTCGACTCTAGCTTCCTACACTATTTTATATATTTTGATATCGATGTATATGCCAGTTATAGAATATAGGCAATTGATTTTAATGAACCCTAAAGGATATACAGATCTTCGTGCTATAACTTTTTGCTCCCTTCTAAAATACATACAACTGCAGACATTGTTAGCTAAACGAAAGCATGAAAAATCCAAGGAAAAAGATCGTCAAATATTTAAAGTAACATGTGTATAAATTCTCGTTTAAAAATGTATTATTTAATTGGTGTCGCTTTGTTGACTGCAGGAAAAAAAGCATGGGCGACAGACCATTTACCCAGGCTTGTCCTGGCCGCCTGGCAGACTGGTGAAGTGAATGCAGAGTGTATATGGTGAATGGCTGCGGCGGTGGCCACATGAATAATGAAAGCAAATCGGAAAGAGGCAAAACAGCAAAAAGTTAAATGCCTCTAATGACAGAAAATGAAGCAAATGACGAAAAATGGCGCAAAACAAAGGAGACAAATAATAACATGGCAAAATGGCCGCCTCGGACCGTGCCGCAGTGCCTGCCGCCCACTAGGAGCTGCCGCACATCCTTGAATCCTTGAGCAGGGAGAGCACGCACAGGCGAAGATAGGAAAGGGCAGTGAATTACCAACAGCGGGCGAATCAAGAAAAGCATGTGCGCGGCATAATTACGAAGCAATTAGACGAAATTATTATTGAGGTCAGCGACGAGCGGCGAGTGGCGGTTGCGGGGAGTACCGCCAGAGCAGGCCCCCGAGAACATATGGCCATAGCCCCTCATTCACTCCCTATCTCCCTACCTCCCTCCCTTCCTGCTTCCTCGGGGGTGCCGTGCCAAGGGGATGCGTATGCCATTATCATTTCACGCCACAGCGAGGACGAAGGCGCAGCGCACTGCCCACTAAATGGCGAGCACAAAGCACACACCACGAAACTATGCGGGGAATCACCGCAGGTTAAGTGATTTCTGAGAAGTTTTTATTATCTATTAAATACCTTATGTATTGAAGTAATTCATCTGTATTTATTACACATTATGTACATTATTTTTTTTGTTATTAAGTAAACTTAAAAAGAAATTATAAATAATAGTACCATATTTGGTTATTTCTAACTAAACAAGAAAAAGGCGTTCTTCGGCCGAGGGTCCTGACTACTAAATTACGGGTGCTTAAATCATTGCAATCTTTTGGACAGCAATCTACCTTTCTGCTAGCTGCTGCTTCTAGAAGATCCGCTTGCATTCTTAAACATACCTATTTTCTTTTCCAGTCAAAGTAAAATTTTAAATGGTTTTATATGACCCTTACAGACATTTTATTTTTCCAACAATGCTTAATACAGAAATCTTAATTTCATATTTTTTAACGTAAGTATTAAAATTCGACTGTGTCACCAACCACCATGCTGGCTTTGGGTTACTTGTTTGGACAGCTGTCGCTGGAAAATGGAATTCAGCTAGCCATGTAATGGCGTGAAGAGTTTCAATTATAAAAAAATAAGGACGCTAAGAGCTCGGCGCGTGGCTATTGCACTTGACTCTAAAGTTCATTACGGAAGCGCTGCCAAAATCCAGAACGATGCTCGATTTTCCACAGTCGATGCTCAGGCGGATCGCGTGTGCGAAGTTCAATGCTGGCCATTGAATAAAGCAGTCAAAACATGTCGCAAAATGACAATGGCAAACAGGTGTACAACGTATCGTAACATTTTCCCCCAGCGTTGCGCCAAAAACGGAAACAAGGCGGAAAAGGGGGGGTGTGGATCGACCTTAATTGTCGCTTGGCAGCAACAAAAGACCTTGCATGCATGTTGATGGGTTGGCAGGCGTTCTCAAACAGTTGAATTTTGTTGCACACTCCAAGTTCGTAGGTCACTGTCATATGCTTTTAATGTTTCCAATGCGAAAAATTACGTTCAAGAACGTTTATATTTTTATAAGACATTGAAAACTCTCAAAGTGCACTCCCCTGAAATTAATAGGCACCATAATTAAAACTATATTTTCCTAAAATATATAAAATCCCATTTCGTCTTTAGATAACCTAAAATTAAATTTGAATAAGTCCATTTTTACCCGCCTTGTGGAGTTACCAGACTTTCAATTAATCGAATTTGTTTCGTGCTGCCACATATTTTTATGTACGTCCATTCAGTCGCATTGTCAGCATCGAATCGGAACGGTGGAAATGGAACACGGAGGGTTTTTTTTTTTTAATTTTTAATTTATTATTTTATTAATAAGAAACTAAGTCGAGTAAAATAAAGTACCATCGTGTAAAGAATTAAATTTACTAGTGTTTAATTTTGAGTTTAATTAAGTTTAAGATGTGCAAGTGGGTTAAATATCCATTTGAAAAATAGAGCGCCAAATTTTTTTTTTAATTGCCACCAAACTACAGAGCCATGAAAATACCATGCGGTATTTTCGACGCCAACTTAAATAAAAATAAGGCGACGATTTTAGAAATTCAAGTATTTCTCTATATGAGCGATATGAGCGTCTCTTAACAGATTAAAATGGAATGACAGCCGAAATGCCGTTTATTTTTCGAATCGCCGCTTAAATCTTAATTATTTGATAATAAATAATTAAATAAAAAATTTTTTGGCCGATTTTTCAAAATTTTACAAGGGGTCATTAAAATAGTCAAAAATTGGGAAAAAATTTATTTTTGAACTAAATGTGCAATCTTTTTAATTACTTAAAGTAACACAGAACTGCTTTCCGAATTGTATTTAAGGCTGTTTCGGCTTAGTTATGAATATTTTATTTATTAATAACAAAATATTGCATAAAAAAGTATTTTTGCAGTTCTCGTCAAAAATACCGCATTGCCACCCCCGCCAATATTTTGAATGTTAACATGGCTCTTTAGTCGGGTGGAGCGGCTGGCTCACAACTGGTTCCAGCTGCTGAGCTAGCGCCTTCTGTAACGGCTCATTTTCAAGCCTCCATAGTAAGGCGTTCTTCTGAAATTCAATTCTTAATACTTAGGTACTCTATTTTACTCAATTTAGTTACCTATTTACAAAATAAATTTAAAATAAAAAGCCCCTCTCCGTGTTCCAAATCCCACCGATCCGATTCGACGCTAACTATACCACGCTAATTTGACGTTCATATTTTTTTGACTGTTTCCGCGGAAAAAGGAAATTATTCAGTGTGGCATCTGCGAATAAGATCTCAAAACGGTATATAAAGTGAAAAACCCCTATCCGACGTGGTGGATGAAATACGACCAGATTTAATGCCAAATATATACTAAGAAATACAAAATAAAACTTGGTGGCAGCACTATATTCTTAAATTAGGTGGCAATATCACATCAGATCGGATTAAAAATATTTCCGACACCGAATTTTTTTAATAAATTGTGTTTAACTATTTCGAGTACAATATATTTTTGTTAAAAATTGCTAATTCACATCGCGGAAAGTGTTTTATTGCTGTGAAAATAGCTAAAAGAGAGCAGTCTCGGCTACGAAGCAAAGGGGAAGACAAGAGTAACAATGAGCGAGCGAGATGGCAGAGAGAGAGTGTAGTAGTGTGTAGCTCCTCTAACCAAATAAAACAAAACAAAGGAGAGACAAAGGATAGAAACCCCGAAAAAGTCGCACACACGCACACACTTGCAATTGGAAGCAGCAGCGCAGCAGACGGATCAACTGAAACAAATGGAGTTTAATTAATAATAATCAAAGGATAAAGGCCTTCTCTGACCACAGTGAGAGCAGGTTTCTGCCAAATAGTGAAGGGAACACGAAAAGACGTCGCCAAAACGTGCATGTGTGGGCCCCGAGCGTGTGTGTGTGTGGTAGTGTAGTGGCCGTGTGTATTTGCCAGTGTAAGTGCGTGTGCATATGGGGTTGGAAAACCGTGAAAAGTCGACGACGTCTCAAGCGCACAATACTTTGACCGACTAACTCTCGCGGGGATCTGTCTGTCATCAGCAGAGGCCAGCAGCAGCAGAGCAGGTAAAGACAATGCCGAGCGCTTCGTTCACCTCATCGCGCACCTACGTGCGCCGCTCCCGCCGGAAAGGAGCCAACCGGATTGCAATGCCTAACCGGCCCACAGGCAACATCATGGATCCCATGCTGCAACAGAATGTGGCCGCCGCCGGACCCCAGGCCAGCACCTCCGGAGCCAGCAGTAGTAGCAGTAACAGCGGCGGCGGCGTCAATACCAACAGCAGTAGCGCGTCCGCCAGCAACGCAGCCGGAGCAACAGCAGCAGCCGCCGCTGGAGTCGCGGCAGGCGGAGCAGCTGCCGCAAACGCCTCCACTTCGGCAGAGTACTTCGACAGTGGCCAAGGCGCCAGCGGTTCCAGTGGCGCCAGTGCGAGCGCTGGCTTCTCTGGCAGCTTCTACAATGCCCTGCAGATGATGGACACCACCGAAAACAGCTCGGGAGCCGGAACCAGTGGGGCAGCAGCCGGATCCACGCCACCAGCGCTAGCAACGGGCGGAGCCTCCACCTCGAAGTCAAGCTGCGCTGCAGCCGGATCCAGTGGCGCCTCCACGTCCGCAGCAGCTACAGTAGCTGCCTCTTCTGCCTCCAGTAGTCATCAGAGCCCATATGACTTGCGCCGCAAGATCTCCGCCAGCAGCCACGAGCAGTGGCCCACCGCATCCTCCTCCGCCGTCGCCACAGCCGCAACAGCGGCTGCCATACTTGTCGGACCGTCGAGCAGCTCACCACCGCTGGTTAATCCCGGCGCCTCGCCCTCCAGCTCCTCGTCGTCCTCCTCCTCCAGCTCGTCCTCCTCCTCGTCCGCCTCGTCGTCCAGCGCCTCTTCCAATGTGCAGGCACCGTCGACCAGTGCCACCTTTCCGGTGAACAACGCCCCCACCACGGGAGCCACACTAGCGCAGCCACCCAACGTGCACAGTTCGGTGCCGCAGCAGCATTGCGGAGCCCTGCCCGTGGGAGCGGCCATCGAAGACAACAACTACATGCTGCCGGCGCGGAAACGCTCCCGTCGCCTTTATACGCAAGGCGGCGACATGGGACCAGCTGCGGGGGCGACTGGGGAAGCGGCCGGGGCAGGGACAGCTGCTGCCGGCGGAGCTGGCTGTGCACCCACCGCAGCGCAGTATCTGCAGTACGAGCTGCCCGATGAGGTGCTGTTGGCCATCTTCTCGTATCTGATGGAGCAGGATCTCTGCCGGCTGGCGCTCGTGTGCAAGCGCTTCAACACCATCGCCAATGATACGGAGCTGTGGAAGCGCCTCTACCAGTCAGTCTTTGAGTACGACCTGCCACTGTTTAATCCGGAGCTGTGTAAGTTCGTGTTCGAGAAGCCGGAGGAGTCGGAGTACGCCAATCCGTGGAAAGAGAGCTTCCATCAGCTGTACCGCGGCGTTCACGTCCGCCCCGGTTATCAGGAGCGTCGTTGTCCCGGCCGCAGCATTGTCTTCTTCAACACCATCCAGGCTGCATTGGATTACCCCGAAGAGCGCGCAGCTTCTGGAGTCTTCGGATCCGGTAGCGCTGGTGCTGGCAACGTTGTCTCCGCCGGACTGTCGAACACTAGTGCCGCAGCTGGCGGCGGCGGAGCGGGCGGGGCTAGCGTTAATGCGCTGGTCAACATCTACGAAGAGCAGGTAGCCCCCACCGAGCATCCTGGTCCGCTGATATTCCTTCATGCCGGCCACTACAAGGGCGAGTATCTGTTCATTGATTCGGATGTGGCCCTCGTGGGAGCTGCACCTGGTAACGTGGCCGAGTCGGTGATCCTGGAGCGGGAGGCTGGATCCACAGTGATGTTCGTGGAGGGCGCCAAGTATGCCTATGTTGGCTATCTCACGCTCAAGTTTTCGCCGGAAGTTACCTCGACAGTGTCGCATCACAAGCACTACTGTCTGGACATTGGCGAAAACTGCTCACCCACCGTGGACAACTGCATCATTCGCTCCACCTCAGTGGTGGGCGCTGCCGTCTGTGTGGGCGGAGTCAACGCCAATCCCGTGATCCGCAACTGCGATATCAGTGACTGTGAAAATGTCGGCCTTTACGTCACTGACTACGCCCAGGGCACCTACGAGCACAACGAGATCAGTCGGAATGCTTTGGCGGGCATTTGGGTGAAGAACTTTGCCAGTCCGATCATGCGGGAGAACCACATACATCATGGACGGGATGTGGGCATATTTACCTTCGAAAATGGAATGGTAAGAGGAAAAGAAAACTTGTTCATTTTACCTTACCTGCGGACGGCTTTCGTTTTATTAGCTTTTTGTCTGGGTTTCGACTTAATAAAGGTCTTTGTCGACGGGGTCCCATCCTTTCAATCGCTGCCCAAACAAGATTACATTGTAGTTCACGTCTTAGACCCTCAAAATTTAATAAAGACTTAATACCAAGTCAGTTAATTGACTTAATTTAAACTTATTTAAGTTAAACTCTAATACTATAATTGCTTAATAGAAAGTTAATTCTCGTCTGGTGTTCCTATTTGTAGGGCTATTTTGAAAAGAACGACATTCACAACAATCGAATCGCTGGCTTCGAAGTAAAGGCCGGGGCCAATCCCACCGTGGTCAAGTGTGAGATCCATCATGGCCAGACGGGCGGCATCTATGTGCACGAGAATGGACTGGGACAGTTCATTGAAAATCGTATTCACTCGAATAACTTTGCAGGTAAGACGACAAATCCTGTCAATATCTCAATATTGTTTGCTAATCCCCATACTTTATCGTAAAGGTGTCTGGATAACCTCAAACAGCAACCCCACAATCCGCAAGAACGAGATCTACAATGGCCACCAAGGTGGCGTGTACATCTTTGGTGAAGGTCGCGGTCTGATCGAACACAACAACATTTATGGAAATGCTCTGGCTGGCATTCAGATACGCACCAACAGTGACCCGATAGTGCGGCACAACAAAATACACCATGGCCAGCACGGCGGAATCTATGTGCACGAGAAGGGTCAGGGCTTGATTGAGGAGAACGAGGTGTATTCCAACACGCTAGCCGGCGTTTGGATCACCACTGGGAGCACCCCCGTTCTGCGACGCAATCGCATCCATTCGGGCAAGCAGGTCGGCGTCTACTTTTACGACAACGGTCATGGTAAGCTGGAGGACAACGACATTTTTAACCACCTGTACTCGGGCGTGCAGATACGAACGGGCAGTAATCCAGTGATAAGGGGCAACAAGATCTGGGGCGGCCAGAATGGCGGAGTCCTCGTCTACAACGGCGGCCTGGGGCTGCTAGAGCAGAATGAGATCTTCGACAATGCCATGGCCGGCGTATGGATCAAAACGGACTCGAATCCGACGCTCAAACGGAACAAAATCTACGATGGAAGGGATGGTGGAATCTGTATCTTTAACGGCGGCAAGGGCATCCTCGAGGAGAACGACATTTTCCGCAATACACAGGCCGGTGTGCTAATCTCAACGCAATCGCATCCGATCCTACGACGCAATCGCATCTATGACGGACAAGCGGCGGGCGTTGAGATCACCAACAATGCAACGGCCACGCTGGAGCACAATCAAATATTCAAGAACAAATTCGGCGGACTGTGCCTGGCCAGCGGTGTTCAGCCCATTACGCGCGGCAATAACATTTTCAACAACGAGGACGAGGTGGAGAAAGCCGTCTCCAGCGGGCAGTGCCTGTACAAGATTAGCAGCTACACCTCCTTTCCCATGCACGACTTCTACCGCTGCCAGACCTGCAATACAACAGACCGCAATGCCATCTGCGTCAATTGCATCAAGAATTGTCATGCGGGCCATGACGTGGAGTTCATACGACACGATCGGTGAGTTGACTCGGAAAATAAAAGCCAATTATGTATCGTAGGAACTTATTATAATCAAGCTTAATATCAACTGTAATAAGTAAAATGCATCCTTACTAAAGCTTCTTTGGTTTCCCCCACAGCTTCTTTTGCGACTGCGGTGCTGGCACCCTGTCCAACCAGTGTCAACTGCAGGGCGAACCCACACAGGACACGGACACGCTCTATGACTCGGCAGCTCCCATGGAATCACACACGCTGATGGTCAACTAAACTCGACTGGCATCGGCAGCAGCTAGATCACGGTTCTTTTCTTAGCTATTATCTTTAAACGTCGTTAAGGCCAAGCTCTCAACTCTCTCTCGCACATCTCACGTGTAGCTGTAAATATTCGAGGAACAAACAAAAGATAAACAAAACCCAACAAACAATAATACAATTAATTGTATGTAAATAATAATAATTATTCTTGCGTTCAAAATTTAACTCAATGTGCAATTTAGTTTAACACCAAACCCACTCAAACAACGCAAGATTTTTCACTTTTTAACTGAGCATGGAAGGGAAAAATCAATGCTATGAACTATGAACTTTTCCCATTTATGTCACAACGAATGAATAACTGAAGAGGAGGAGAAGAAGGAATACTTTTACTAAACAATGCATTTGTTTGTACATGAAAGAGGAAGGAGGAGGTTTCGCTCCAGGCATCCTCTCGAGCCCAGTGAAGAACAATTTTGTAATGTAGACTAGTAGAGATTTTAAAATTACATCAATTAACATAAAGGATACGATTTAAGCCAATAGATATTAACACACAAACACACACACACACAGACTCAGGCGAGCGTTTGCGGCCCCTGGATTAACCAACAAAACAATTCGAAGAAAGCAATTCTAAGTATTAACAAACTAGACTAGCGCCAGCCAACTAACCTATGATTATATTCGAGTTTAGTAAACACGAAACATAAACATACACTTACACGACAGCACACTATATAAGCGAATTCTACTGAAACAGCAGCAGCACACGGACAACAAGAATACAAGATACAAAATCAAAAAAAGCCTTGTTACCAAGCGTAAAAAATACCAAGCAATATTTCATGTCTAAATGTTGTAGAACAAATTTGTAGCTCAAACGTAACAGAGAGAAATAATAGTAACAAAACGAAAGGAAACAAAACAAAAGCCATGTGTCATTTTAGTTATGTAAGCTGAGGAGAGATCAACAGAGTTTTAGTATTTAGTTTGTCTACACACGGCCCCCGACCCCGGAGTATTCGAATTATGCAAATCATTTATACATACAAATATATAATTTAAGTCTGTAGCCACTACTCTTAAGCGAACGCAGCAAAGCCCATAACTATGCATAGATGACATTACTCGATAAACTACGCGTGTGTGTAAATTATAAGTACATGCTTATTTTGTTTGTTAATTGCCTAACATACTATATATATTTTAATTTATACTTGTTTGCCTGTTTTTCGTCGTAGCCCTTTACTCGCTGTACGAATCAGATAACCACAACATACATAAATACAACTGCATACTACTATATACTACATACATATATATAAAATATACAACACCGAGAGTGTATTTAATTTACTAACCAGAATTTTTTGTTTCTTGACCAGGCACACACTCACCTATATATGCGTATATATAGGGACTATACTATGTAGAGATTGATTTTAATGTGTTACCTATGCAAGCTAATAACGTCGTCGTCGCCCTTTACTTGGACAAACCACTAAATATACATAATTATATATATATATACGCAAGGTATAAGTTAATAATATTTGAAATTTGAAAAAAAACCAAAGATTATCCAGAGTTTCGCTTTAATATAAGTATTTTGTCTACTGCTGACAGAAGCAAGGGTCTTCTTTGGCCTTCTCCTGCTCCTTGAAGCGCATCAGGGTCACGATGTGATCATGATTGGCAGCCTTGGCGTAGTCTATAGGCGACATACCCAGCTCGTCCTTGACATATGGATTCTCATAGTGCGGCAGCAGATACTCTACCACTTCGTGGTTGCCCAATTGACAGGCGTAGTGCAGAGCCGTACGTCCCGTCCGATCCGCCAAGCTCAGATTGGCCCCCGCCAACCGGAAGGACTCGAGGCGCTGCACCTTGCCACGCTCAGTGAGGGCACGCAGCAACTCAGCCTGTACCAGTGGCTGATCATTAAGCTTGGCCCCATGCTGGAGCAGAGCCTGGATAATCTTATGATTATCCGTATCAATGGCCTCGTGCAGCGGCGTACGATTGAAGCGATCGTATACATTGACCGGACAACCCGACGAGATCAGGAAGCACACGCAGTTGATCTTGCCCAAAAAGCAGGCCAAATGTAGGGCGCTGCGTCCATCGCAGTTAGTGTCGCACAGATTGGCCCCGTACTGCTTCAAATCGCACAACTTGCTCACATCGCCCTCGGTAACGGCGGCGGCCACCAGGGCGGGATAGAAGGTTGAGCACATTTGCTGACGCTCCGTGCCCGAAGACATGTGCAGCGTGCGCGCAACGCCCTCGATTAGGTCGATGTCGTCAATCTTGGCCACCTTGTTGGTAGTCAGCTCGCCGCGCAGGCTCAGCAGCATCACCTTCTTCTTGTTGGCCAGATCCCACTCGCACTTGGAGAGCACATAGGCCAGCTTAGTTAGGGCGGCCTCCTGGGTCATGTCATAGCCGGGAATTATGCCCACCTCGAGCAGCGCATTGCCCGTTTCGTAAGTGTTAGAGACCATGCCCGAGGAGCACTGCGTGATATTAACGATTATAATGCCCCGGAGGACTGCCTCTCTCAGTTGATCCAGTAGCTCCTCTCGTTGGACCGGAAAGTTGCCTGCTCCATAGGTTTGCAGAACCACGCCCTTCATGGGCTCGCTGAGAAAGGCCTTTACCACACTCACACTTATTCCCGGATAGATCCGCAGGAGGCCCACGTTCTTTTCCAGTCCGGAATGCACCTGAAAGTTTTTGACGCTGCACGGTCGGAAAATCTGGCGGCTATTGATCTCTATGGTGACACCCGTCCGGCCCAGCGGTGGAAAATTGGGCGAGTCGAGGGCGTGGAAGGAGTCGGCGTTGAGCTTCGTGGAGCGACATCCACGGAGAATTTTGCTGCCAAAGCAAACGAGCACCTCGGGGATGTTGTAGTTGCTAGCCACCAACAGTGAACTTAGAAAGTTATCCCGGCCATCGGTAAGCGTCTCGAATATCGGGATCTGAGCCCCGGTAACCACAACGGGTTTGTTCAAGTTCTCCAGCATAAAAGCCAGAGCCGACGCTGTGTAGGCCAAGGTATCTGTACCTTGGAGTATTACGAACCCATCATAGCAGTTGTAGTTTTTCTAGAGGAAGACTATATTATCCCTTATGGTCTTGTAAAAAACCTTATTATAAACTTACTCCTATTTCCTTGGAAATGTGGTGCCAATCGCACATCCCCATGCAGCTGGAGTCCACCAGTGGAGAGAGCTCCACCAGGTCGTAGAGTATGCGATATGGCGCATTCTTTACCACGGGCAGTGCTAAGAACCTGTCGCCATCCTCAGGCTTGATATTATACCCCTTGTCGTTGCAATTGGGACAATCTCGAAGGAGCTGGGCTAGCACATTGGGCTTGTTAACCAGTACTGGGTGGACGACGATGAGTGTTTGGTATACTGGGATTACGGTAGTTTTTATAATCTATACCTACCTCCGGAATCGTTACGGATCATTCCAATGGTCCCGCCCACATAGATCACATGAACACGAGCTTCCTTCTTGCTGCACTCGCACTTCGCCGTAGACATCTTGCCGAAATTTACAACAAATTTGGAATTTTATGTTTTTTAGGAAATTTTCCAAACGTGTAAGGCTTTGATGCGAAGCCTAGCGACAGGAAGATCATTGAGCCGTTTTGAGAAGTTTTTCCCATGGCTTTCCCCTTAAAACTTAAGTTTTGTTTTGCCGCCAAACGAAAAATACCGTTGTTACACGATAAAGAGTGACCAAAACGCTTTAGATTTTTTGTGAAAGTTAGAGATGGACAGCCAATGGTAGTCGATAGGTATGAGTCAACATCTTATTAACATAGTAAGTGAAATAAGCGTTAAAAATTGTGATCATTGCGTTTGGAATAACTTTTACCTAGTAGGACAAAGGATCAGCGGCAATATGTAAGATTTTAAAACCTATTGAACCACGAAACTTATCTACCATGCATTTCAATAAATAAATTAAAGTATCAGGAATTAGTAAACAGAGATGGTCAACTAGCAGGACGATTCTTAAACAAAAAACTAAATAATTTCAAATAAATCATATGTAAATATGTCACAAAATCGTAGCAAGTGAAAAAAATTTAAAATAAAATAATCGCACACACCGTGAGCTATCGTGCCTGTTCGTGATCCGTATCAGGTACGAGGAAATCACCCATCTCTAGTTTCCACAGCGCAGTGCAACAAATAAATAAATAAATACCACAGCATAGAGCATTAAACGAATAAATTGCACCCCGCAGCGCGACAACTGAGCCAGGGACCGAAATCTCGAGTTATCTTTATCGTTGGCTGTTCCGCTGCCAGTGCGTCCGCCGTATCAGTCGCTGGCTGGAGCGCTGGAAGCACGGAAGCCACACAAATAGAAACGCATTAAGAGCGTCGTCGTCGTAGCACTCCGTCCGCTGCTGCGGCAGCTCGCAATCAAGCAGGGCAAGCGGCAACGGGATTGTCATGTCCTACTTCATGCACGCCAGTAGCGACCTGGTCAACCTCAATGTGGGCGGTCAGCGGTAAGACAAAGAAAACCTAATTACGCCGCGCACTGTGCAGATGATGACGTTGATGACGCATGCAATCTCCATCTCGCTTTCCGTAGCTTCTCAACGTCGCGGCAAACGCTTACGTGGATACCAGATACCTTCTTCACCGCCCTGCTCAGCGGTCGCATATCGAGCCTGAGGGACGAGCACAACGCCATCTTTATAGATCGCGATCCGACGCTCTTCTCCATCATTCTCAACTACCTTAGGACCAAGGATATCGACATCAAGAACTGTGAAATCCGTGCTCTGCGCCACGAGGCCGAGTACTATGGAATCACACCGCTGACCAAGCGCCTGGCACTCTGCGAGGACCTTAATCACTCGTCCTGCGGCGATGTCCTCTTCTACGGCTTCCTGGCGGCCCCGCCAATGCCCTCCAACGAAGCGGTGCCACCTGCAGCCGTCGAGGAGCCACTGGCCTCCACTTCGGCTAGTGCCGTAGGCGGTCGTCCTGGCTCCATGGTGCGGGTACCGGAGCCATCGCGTTCCTCGCATTCGCGGAACTCGTCGTGGGATCTGCGTCTGGGTCGCACGGGCAGCGGCAGTGGGAACAGCTCTAATCCGCCAGCTCCCATGCTGCACTCCCGGAATCCCTCCATGGATTTCATGCGCCACTCGCGCAACTCCTCGGCGGACCTGAACAAAGCCTTTAGGAACGAGGTGGGTATGGTATTTAGTCCCACGCAGAACTCGCACTGGGTAGACCCTATGCGGGTGCAGATCATCAAGGCCCACCAGAACTGGATAGCCGTGGCATACGCACACTTTGTGACCTGCTACCGCGTAAAGGACTCTAACGGGTGGCAGCAGGTATTCACATCTCCGCACATCGATGCCACCATCGAGAGAATCGCTATTAACTCGAAGGTTAACACATCAACGGCAGAGCCGGTGCCCAGCAAGATGGTGGCTATCTCGTACGGCAGCCAGATTCGGCTGTGGAGCATCCAGGACGGAGGTCAAAAGACCGACATCGGCACCTTCAACTTAAACGTGAGGGTCGAGTATCTGTTCTTCATCGGCAGCCAACTGGTAGCCCTGTCCTCTTCCGGCAAGATTGGAGTGTGGCACGCGATGACCCAGCACTGGCAGATCCAGGACCTGGTACCGGTGCTTTCGTTCGATTCGGCGGGCTCCTTCCTGCTGCTGGGCTGCAACAACGGCTCCATCTACTACATAGACATGCAGAAGTTTCCGCTACGCATGAAGGACAATGATTTGCTGGTCACCGAGCTCTACAAGGACATAACCCTGGACCCCATCACGGCCATCTCCGTTTACCTCACCCCCAAGACTTCCAGTATTAGTGGAAATTGGATCGAGATAGCCTATGGCACAAAGTCCGGGGCAGTGCGCATCATTGTCCAGCATCCAGAGACTGCTGGCCATGGCCCTCATCTGTTCGAGACCTTCTTCGTGCACCAGAGCCCCGTGACTAAGGTGATGCTGTCGGAGAAGTACCTTGTCTCTGTGTGCAGCGAATATCACCACGTTCGAACCTGGAGCCTGACCCGCTTCCGTGGAATGCTTTCCACCCAACCGGGCTCCACACCGGAGGCCTCGTTTAAGATCGTCTCGCTGGAGGCCACCGACACCAGCTACAGTTATACAGCTGGAAACGATTTCGGGCCCTACGGTGACTACGACGACATGATCTTCGTGCAGAAGGTGGTGCCCGAGACGGATCAGCTCTACGTGCGACTGGCCTCCAACGGGGATCGGGTGTGCATCATCCGATCTGTAGATAGCTCCACAATCTCGGCATTCTGTGTGCACGAGTGCGAAGTATCGTCGCGCATGGGATCCCGGTTTATACTCACTGGTCACTGCAACGGCGCAATCCAGATGTGGGATCTAACCACAGCTCTGGCGCTGCTCTCCAAGGACGAGCCGCAGCAGAAAACTAATGGCGGACCCGACACCAATGAGCTTCTCCGCCTACTTGACCAGTGTGAAATCAGCAATTCATCATGCTCAACACCGTGTATGTCACCGTGTCTATCAGTTGTGGGTAACGGCAACGGCTCTGGAATGGCCTCCTCCATAGCCCGTATGAAGGCCAGCAATATAGCGTTGCTTAATCGGGAGCAGCCGATCATCGCTGCACAGGTAGCCCCTGTCCCCGCTGCCCAGATGCAGCCTCCGCCGCCGATGCCACAGATGGCAGCAGCAGCTCCCTTGCCACCGGCTGGAATCCCAATGGCTGACGACAACAACGAATGAGACGTGGAAGACGCTGCTTGGTCGGCGCTTGTCGGGCGCGTTTCATCGTTCACATTTCACAGGTGTAGCCTGATCTTCGACTACCAATTTATATTCCTGCAGTTCGTGGTGTGCGCCCTCCTCTATGTCTGGGTGTCGCGTCTCACCCACGGCCTAGCCAACGGACCGTGATTGGACTGCTAGCAGGCATTTACCCAGATAATCTCCATATTATGTGCTCGATTTATCTATATGTATTTCCCTTCTTTTCTGTTGTGGAGTTGTGACCCGAAAGAACGAACTATTTGATCCTATGCAGTCGATAATTTTTAAAGAATCAGCCTTTGTTCTATGTAGTTAAAGTTATGAAGAAATTAGTTAAAGCAATGTATGTAAACCAGAGTATAAGACTTTTACAAGCGATCTATAATTAGCACAACTCGTATCGAGGCGCGCTTCCACAGGGACGGAGTCGATTAATTTGATTATTTAATGGATAAGATTTGGTGTTCTTTTGTCCAAAAATAAGTTCTTTGTTCTCTTTTACCTGTCGAAGATTATTGTTTGTGATTTAGTACTGATTGATTGGGAGGCATATCTTTGTACTTGAATTTGTCCCGGTGGAACACACCTCGCACAACAATATATTGATCCGCCTTGTTGCAACCCGTAAACCACTATACATATGTATGTAGTATGCAATATAAATAAACCTAATTATATATCAGATATCATCGAAAATGTTGCGAGTCATCAATAATTTATTGAACATTTTATCTTAGTTGCTTGAATACTTGGAAGTGTGGTTGTTCCATTAACATTTATTATTACAAATACTTGGCTTGCCTTCTAGTGTGTATATATACCGGACATATCAGTAAAGTAAAAAGCAGCAAAAACGCCAAAACATATAAAAATATATATATAATATACATATATATGTATAGTAGGTATGTATGTCCGGGCCTGGCCTGGCCGCCCTCCTTAAACACAACCCGAGCCCCACATTGTGCTTATTTAAATTTAAACAATTGGAGCGTCAATTTACCTATAAAAATAGGACGCACTGGGATACTGAGATAGAGTAATCATCATAAATGAGTAGATACTTGGAGCGATTACTAACTTTCGCTCGCTCGGATGCAATTGTCGACGTCGGTCTGTCCCTGTGCCGGTCATACAAATAGTTTGTACACAAAGTCAACCTAAAGCTACGCTATATAAATCTATATTCTAAAGGGCAAACCGATATGAAGCTGTGCGCCACACGGGGAATGAGGGATGAGGGAGAGGATAGTGTATGCCCCGTTCTGCCCGCAGGGTCAGAGACCCACGAAGACGGTCGCTGAGCGAGCGCCGTTCGTAACTACGATATAATAATATGCATGAATATGGGAAGGGGCTGTGCATCGAATGGATGATATGTGCATGAAGGATTGCTAAGCAAAAACTGAGGGGAGATCCAGCTCACTGGCCACTGTCCACCGATGCCCTCCTTTGGACGCGGCCGGCTATACGTGGAAGTAGTCGTCTACCAGCAACTGCTCGCTAGGCGTAGAGGTTGCCCCACTTAGCGGACTGCTCGCCTGCGTGTCCGACTCCTGATCAGCCTGCAGTGGCTCGTAGCCAGGCTCCATACCACTCGTGCTTGTGCTGGTCGTGGTTGTTGCCGTCGTCGCCGCTGTGGTCAGATAGCACACCGATTCGTAGTTGGGATCCGTTTCACTGCCCGTCCCCGTGAGCGATTCGTACTGCGATGTCATTGGTGTGCTGTTACTAGTCACCGTTGAAGAGTTTTGCGAAACGGAATTGGACGTGGAGCTGGGCGATGCGAGTGTTAGGCGACTGCTGCCGCTGCCAGGCGTTCCGACTGCGTTCTCCGCTATCCGCGCATAGTGATCTGTCTCGGCAGCGGCCTTCGTCTCCAGGATACTGGCATAGTTATGATTGGCGTCTGCTCCCGGAATGGTGCTATAGCCAGAGGCGTCGGCGGAGGTCGGTGGGCGTTTCTTCTCCAGCACCTTAGCGTAGCCGTCGTCCGAATGGGCGCGACTCTTGAGAACCTCATAGTTGGGATCGTAGTCTGATGACTTCTTGGTCTCATCCTCTCCAGCGGGTACTGGATGCAGCTGGAGTTGCTCGTAGCCGGGATCGTTATTGCTATTGGACGGTAGCGGCGGTGGCGACTGTGGCTGTGGCTGGTTAAGAATAGTCTCGTAGTGCTTTGGGCTGGAGCTGATGGCAATTGCTGTCGATATCACGGGCTGGGCAATCGCTGAAAGGGTGAGAAAAATTTTCTTCGTTAGCTCATAAGCTTCAAACAGCAGATACATATTTCTAAGAAATGTTGATGGATGGGTATCCTGGAGGCGATACTAACCACGGCTACTTCCAAACAAAAACTCGCGAAATTTTCGCTGTTTAAGTTGAACAAATATGGAAATTTCTCATTTTGGCATAGCAACTAAATATGTATTGGAAAGGCATTTCGGAGGAGAGACAGATATAGATAGATAGACAGGCAGATTAGGCATTAGGCAGGGATCATCGATTAATCCAAGGTAGAATTCGTGAACAGATCAAGAAGGAAACTCGTACTGCCGCCCACACATTCTACCCCGTAGTCATCAAAAAGGCACGGTTTAATAATAAAATGGAACGTATTCAGATGTCAACGTACCTCCTCCTCCTCCTCCTCCTCCTTCCTGGTGCCGCTCCTTTTGCAACATGTTGGCCGCGTAACAATCCGACTTGCGATTCTCGTGTATCGCCGCCTGGCCATCAGCAGGAATCGTCTCATAGCCGTGATCCTTGGCCGCAGAGTAGCTATTGCTTCTCACGCGACTTTTCTGAGGATCCACCAGGAGGGCCGCTGCGCTATCCAAGGGACTGACACCCAACGCATCCTGTTGTTGCTTGCGAGTCAGAATGGGCGAGTTGTTTTGCGAGGATGGAGAGTTGCGCGAAAATTTGTGCTTCTTCATGACCTGGCGTAAGATTTAATAAGAGTTAGCTCTTGATTTTTAATCATGAACAGCAATTACGACTTACCTTGGCGTACATGCCCTCGATATTCTTGTTGCCATCACCTTCCTTGGAGGGGCTGAGACTCTTGCTGTGTTTGCGCTGGGGCGATGCCTCTCCGGTCTCCGCCTCGTGACCAAGTCCATCGCCTCCACCCGCCTCAATCACCGATATGACCGAGTTCCTACCAGAAGCGAGGTTGCTAATACTGCCGGCGTGCAGGTGGTGCGATTGCTGACCCACACTCGACTTGGGTGTAGGTGGCAGCGGCGAGTTGGCCTGCCGCTTTTCCGGCTTGGGTGAACCCAGATTGCAGACGGATGTGCTGTTATTCGACGAAGACGATGCCTGGCGGGAGTGCATCTGTGCCCGCAACGTGTCGACGGGTGGGGGAATAGGCATATTATGATCTGCACCACTGCTATTGCTAGTCGGTCTGTGCAATCCGCCACTGATGCCGCCTCCACCGACCATAACAACGGATGGACTCGCGGTCGGAAGGCTGCTGCTATTGTTTATCTCGACGGCTACCACAATGGGGTTGGCCTGCATGGGCTGGATTTGTGCATAGGTTTCCGAACCGCTCGTGTAAATATCGGCGGCGGCGTTGGCTGGATGACGATTATTGGGATCCTCGATGGCGGCATAGGTTTCATCTGGAAGGAGTGAGGTACATTAATGTAATGAATAATCGCTTGGCTAGCAGTGGCTTACCAGAATCATCGGATACGGTAGCATAGTGAGAGTCGTTAACATCGCGTGATAATGCTGGGTTCCTGTTCGTCGGCTTACCCGGTGGCTGTTGTGCAAGAATGTTGGCCAGCGGCTCCCTCACACTAATGCTCGTGTAACCCTCTGTGTAATAATGAAACCACATTAAGGGTAATGACATCATCTAGAGTATCTGTAACTCACTGGAAGAGTCTTGCGAGTCGCCGCTAAAGTGCTGGTTGGCAATTGGTGGCGTCATGTAGGGCAGATCCTGGCTGGCGGAAATCATGCCTGCTATTGCGGAAGCAGCGGGAATCTCGGCTTGTGCCGACGCCGAGTCATTGTGCTCCCTAGAGCCTTCACTGTGCTGTGAGCTTCGGTGCATGGGATCGATCCCATCGCTGGAAGATCCTGCAACCACTGCCGCTGCCGCAGCTGCTGCTGCCGACCCATGATTGGCCGCATGCGATGTAGAAGGAGCATTCAGCTGGGCGTACGGATGCTCGGTGCCCCGCAGCTTGGCATAATCGTGCGGCAGTCCCTTGACCCGTGAGTACGGAGAGCTGACGTCGTCTGCCTGGCTTATGGAACTGTGCTGAGATACGCTGGTCTGCTTCTTCAGGCTCGGCTGGGCTGTAGGCAGAAGGAGTGGCGTCAGAAGTTGAAAGTGAATATCTAAATATAGATATATTTGGTAATCCACTCACGACTCTGGCTTCGGGCATTGCGGGCATCTAGCAGCTGCTTGTCCGCCACAGTCTCGTATAATTCGGACCCATTATCGTTGCTCTCGGCTACGGGAATATCCGGCAAACTGCGGTGAGCCGCAGTACTCGATCTGGAAATATTGCTTTGTTTATTCCCCCTTTTTCAAGTAAATACTTGGCAATGGCTACTCACCGCTTCTCAGAGTCGGCATTAGAGACTGTGGAGGCATTCAACTCTGCCTGGGACTCACTGTTATTCACCAAGTTGGTGACCACTATTACTTCGTCGGGATTCTTCAGCTTGACCATGCCCTCGAGACCCATCAAGTCATTTCTGCGTGAATGGAGAGAGAGTGCAGTGTGTGATTAGAGGTACGGGCGCGTCCAACTGGAACTGGGGCGGTGAGAGCCCCACTTTCACTCCCTCGCTGGCCAGACCTGCCCTCCCTTCGCCGCTGTAACCCTAGGCAATGGGCCTCTGAGCCCAGGCAGAATGCAGGACAACTTACTTGGGAATGCGCTTTTTGCAGCAAAGACACGCGCCCAGCATCACGATGAAAGTGAGCGTTAGGCCGAGAGTCGCCAGGAGGTACGTGTACGAGTTTTGGGCCTGCAGGCGCAGCTCCGACGTCGTCGCCTCCACCATGCCCATGTCGCTGTCTGTACATATAAACTATGTACCCATTTAGCACTTGCACATGTCACTGGACAAAAAAATGTTACACGGAAAAATCGGAAGTGCAAATGTAAAGTATTGCTGTTTTGTTTACGGAAATCTGAAAGTCTCGGCCAGATTAGACTTAGAGATGGCCACTTGGCTTTTAATAGAGATGGGCGATAGGTATTAGGAAATCTATTAAGTTATCGGCCTGATCAGGTTTAGAGATGGCAGCTTTTGCATCTACTAGAGATGGGTGATAGGTAGTTAGGAAATTTATAAAATGTTCCATCACTGTCAGAGTTGAATTTGGTCATACTGTCGGCGTGAAAATATAAAGCAGTTTTAACCCATGTGTGCCAGCCAGAGCACAAAAAATTGCTTCTAACTAAAACTTCATGAGATTTTATTTCATAGAACTGATATTTGGTATCAAAAATTATACATATGCTAAAAGTAGCAGCTTTAAAGGTTTTTGTGCCTTACACAAACAGTTGCACTTAAATCTAAAAATTGATCGCTTGGCACGTTCTGTGAATGCAGTTTCTTCTTAGAGTTCAGAATGCTTAAATATGGTTTTCTCAATGTTCTCCTGCAGCTTCTCGACCTTGCGAGTTTGCTTTTTCAGCTGATCCTCCATGTCCTCGAAGCGGTTACTCTTGTCCTTGTGTTTCTCGTCCTACAAGATCAAATTTAGATGTTAAGTATATATTTTTACGCTCTACGCCTCGACTACCTTGTATTTCTCCTTGTGCAAAGCATGCTCGGCATGCAGATGACGCAGCTTGAGCAAGCGACTCTCGAAATGGAACAGCTCAGTCTTGATCGACGCCATTTCCTTTTCGGTGAAGTTACTGGCTTGCGCCACTCGCCACAGACCCTGCACCTTGGGCTCGATGAAGTCCTGGCTATGAGGTCCGGAGGACACCAACCGCTCCAGTCTGTCGTAGTGATCCTTGATGCCCACATGATGACCGCGCAATGTGTTCAGATCGTTCTCAAATTTCTTGACATTTTGTGAATGGGTCTTAATCTCATTTTCATTGGCATCGTTTGAGATTAGATTGTATGTGTCCAAGTCCTCGGTGTTAATAGCATCTATATTGGAAAATACAATATTTTAAAACAAGCTTCTCGTCTTGTTTTTACCCAAAACTCACTCTCGTGCTTGTCGGAATCCACGGTGCCTATGTTTTCCAGTAAGCTGTAGTACACATCAACCTTGTCTTGGTGGTGATCGAACTCCTGCTTCAGGGATTTTAACTCCTCCGAAGTGAAGCCGGAAATCTCTGCCTTTTCCCACAGCCTATTGAGCTTCTTGTCCTTGAACATGCTCTTGTTTTTGTGGCGCTCCTCAGGGTCGTGAAATTTCTGCAAGAGAAATCCTATCCCATTAAGCACCCATTGCTCTAACGAAGAAGGAGCATACCTTAAAAGGCTTAATCTTCTCCGCATCCTGCGTTTCATCAAAGTGCTCCAACAGATCATAGGTGCTCATGATGCCAATTAGCTTTCGGCGTAGCTCGTCGTCCTTCAAACCATCTTTGTCCTTGTGCTGCGAGTTGAGCTGCTTCCAAGCAATCTCCTCCTTGTCGTGAATTTTGAGCTCCATATACAACGACTTCAGTTTGGGCTCCGTCAAACGCTGCAATTCACGTAAAGAAGTATTTTGGGATACCTGACCAGTGACCGCACTTACGTTCTGCGCCTTCGCCCACACGAGATTCAACTTGGCCATGCGAAAGGGTCGCTGAATGTTTTTAAAGTCTGGGTCGTACTTCTCTTCTCGTACTTGCTCAAAATGCTGCGGGTCGTTGGCCTCTCGGCTGTACTTCTTGCTCACTTTCTTGTCGGCGCCCACGCCCTGCGAGACCACCAGCAGGGCAAGTGCAAGCACTGCAAGTACCTGCGCTGACTTTATCATTTTCCTGTGATCTTCGGCAGGATTAAAAGCACATGCGAATTTTCTGTGCTGACCTGGCTATACAGTTATTCACAACAAGCCGTGCTGCCAACTTGTCCAAAAGTAAGAGCGGCGATTACCGGTCAGTATGCCCAACCAGTGATAATTGAAAGTGGCTGGAGACTTCGGGCACACTAATCTCCTACCGCTGCATTATCGCGCTTTTGCATTTGCCGTACTTAATTGTATTTATATTTAGCTCGTCCCGCATTGCTTACTTGTATGAGCCGTGACAATGAGGACCGTGGCAGCGTTTAGTTGTTTTCTGCTGATTATCAACAGTGTGTCCCAGAGTGGCAGCGACAGCTTTAATAGTGAAGAGGATTGGGTGGACCCTCATCCAGCCTGGTCCGACTTAGCCATGGATCTTGATTGCAAGTGCCCAGCTCTGGAGCGTTCTCCGGCTGCCATACAGGATGCACTTGCCTTTACCTACTTCAGGAAGTTCGTCAATCTGCTGTTCCAACGGAAGCGTTTGCATGTAAGACCAAAGTTAGACAGATGACGTCATTGATGTTAACTTTATTGTGTAAATAGTTTGATGAAGCAACGAGGCTCTATAAACGCTCGGTGGTGTTCTCGTTGCTGACATCGCAGTTGGATGAGCTGGAGAACATTCGCGATGCCCGAGATCTGGACGTGGTGCTGACCAACATACTGGAGACTGCGCAGGAGGCACCACTATTTAACCAAGGTTGCTCCTATACGCACAAGGGGACCAGCGTGTTCGCCTTAGTAAAAGATATTTTCAAGGATTTTGTGGCGCTGACTAACATTTCCGAGGTACCTGTTGCGCCTTCTACGGGAACTTGACACTTTGGTTAATGTATTGCACTTCATGTTTTCCCCAGGTGAGGTTTATGCTTTTTGTTGCGTTCTCCATCATACTCGGATACATTGTGCGCAAGCGCTACCGTTTCGGGATAATTTGTATTGTCCTTGGAGGTGTTTTCTTATTCGGATACTTCCATACTTACTTGGAATGTAACAGAGTATGTCGTTCAGACGTTTATCAATCCGACCATTTACTCATATGGCTATATTGCAGAAATTGAAAGTCGACGCCATGATTGAGGTTATTAATAGTAGCCAGGATCCAGGAAGCTATGATAAAATGTCCTGGCTTACTCGAATGAAAAACTATATGTTTGGAGCCTCAACCGAGGGTAAACAAAAGGAGATGCTTAAGTGAGCAGGCAATCCTTGAATAGCAAGTATCCGCTTAACAAACTGCGTTTTCTCTTTCTAGAAAATATTCAAAGCTCAATATGCCATTCTGCCGGCCAGATCAAGTGTTCCTTCTGTATTTAAACGATATGTTCCTTAACCAGTTGGAAATATTGTTGGAAAGAGTATCGCAATCCATGACGAAACTTTCTTGTAAGTCTCCATTTGCAGGGCAATTTTCTAATCATGCTAATAAGCTTCCTAAGCTTATTGAATCAAATTTTGTCGAGAGGTATTGCTTATAGCAAGTGTTTTTATTTCGTGACCGAAAAATGCAATGTTCTTAGTAATAAGTACCCGGCAAAATCAAGATAGAAAAGTGAATTTACCCTTAAATGCTTGAAACAAAGTCGATAACAATCTTTGGGAAGATACACAATTTATCGTAATAATTTTTGTATCTTTAAGACAGAACATTGGAAAACTGCCCTTGATAATTAATCAGAACCTAAATAATGATACTTCTTCCACCCCACAGCTGGATTATCATTCCCTTATAATCTGATTGCTCCTGTGTTTTTGGTCGTCTTGGTTGGATACATTATAAAGCTAACGTTTAAGTATGTGATTAGCCCTAATGCTTGGGCCTCACTACTCCACAAGAAACCTGCCGTCCCAGTCGCCCATCCTATCGGTGCCAACGAGCCCGTTCGCGACAGCATATCGGGAGAGAACTTGAAAATACTGTTAAATGTATTGCACGCGTCGAATGTTCAGCAACAAGAACAGAATCCCCAAGCCCTACCCACCGTTTCGGGAGTCCAGGAGCTAATGGAGCCCAGACAATCATCTCCAACGCCATCACCTAAGAAAGAAAAAGGAAACGTCGATGAGACCGATGAAAGCGATGGCAGCAGCATGAGCAGGAGCACCATTCAAGAGGACGGCTTCACGTTGGTCGACGATACGCTGTAGCGCCGCGTTTTAAATATAATTTGTATTTTTTCTAGTGTCTAATGTCCGTGATTCCATCCGTTTTCCATCCAGTTGATTATTTTAGATCCCAACACTCAGCAAATAATTCACATTTTAGTTCGATTTGATTTGTCAGAGTTAAATTTTTATTTAAATTATTTTGCGTGTTCTTTACTCTTTTGCACGATAAGTGTTATTAAGTTAAATCTTCAACAATAAGATCATTTAAGTAGGCCACCAAACTGTTATTATATATTATGCTGCCGGGCCTTTTTCAAAAAATCGGATATAGTCCCTATGTAATTTGTTGATCCTTTTTTATATTTACAACGTGGCGCTCAGGCGATTATCGTATATATATACTTTTGATATTTATTATTAGCAGTGGGCGCTCTGTGGGAGTTGCATATTAATTGAGTGTAAGCGATAATTTATAATTAAATAATAATTAATAATTAAATATTCGGTTTTTGTCGAATCTTGTAAAATCTAGATCAATATTGTTTACAACTAATAATATATATTTAATATACATATGTATACATCTATGTATATAGATCTATATGGTGGTGTGTATATATATATTTGTAAGAAAAAAATTAGAAAAGAACCTCGGTGTAAATATATTTATTCGTTGTATTTTAAATCATGCACCTAAAATGTATTATGCTTTAATTACAATTCATTCGTTATTATTATTATCATTATTATTTTAATTGTTATGCAACTAATGTAACGCATTAGTTGGTGGAATGTATTGTGTATGCAATATGTCATCCAATACACATATTTAATAGCCGAAAACCCAGCTTGCTGTCCTAAAACTAAAACTAAAACTAGGAAAACACGAGAAGCAGAACCTAAAGCACAGGCAAAGGCTGGCCACGGCGGCCACCTACTATAAGTTTCAACTAAGGCTGGCTGGCGGCTGGCACATCTGTGTGTAATATTGAATAATAGTCCATGTCTATGGGCAAACCGAGAGAATTTATCTAAATTGATTTCACAAATCTTATACGCAAATTGGTCCGCTATCATAATCTTGATTAATAATTTCTCTACTCGAATTCAACAATTTGTCCTTTTATTTAATTAGTTCTAGTGTGTAATTTGTCACTTGTTCTTGTTTTCTGTTCTCTTTGGCACTGCTGGACGGCGGACCAGCAGCCATATCTACCAGTTGTGTCTTGATTCGGCGTATTTACCAGATGAGCAAACATCATAATTAATGTAATTACGCGTTTTAGCAGCGATTAAAGCATATCATTCACTTAGTCTGATTGGTAAAATTTAAAAAACTAATCCTCTTAATATCAAACAACAGCAAACTATGCGAAACAATTTGTTCAACGTCCTATGCCTACGCCTAGGCCTACGCACAAGCCAACCAACTATTAAAATAACGAATACCACAATTGGGAACGGTCCTTGTTATACGTAAGATACTTGTGTGTGTGTTTTTTAAAAACAGACAACTTATATATTCCATCTACACGCTATTGCAAAAAGTGCACCAAATGCTCTTCAAATATCCTTCGATGTACGTGTGTTCCTTGGCTCACTTGATGAATGCAAATGTACTTGAACTCGATTCGGTTCTTTTCTGTTGTTTTTTCTATTAAAATGCTCTCTTTATCTTTTTTCTATGAATTTCAGCAAATAAGTGTAAAATTGTACAATACACATTTAATATAATACAAACGTACACTGCCATCATCTTGACAGGGTTTTGCAGATCATGTGGGAGAATGCACGATGTGGGCATGGCTATGAGTATTTTATACATTAGCTAACATACATTTGTATGTGGCGATCGGGGGCTCGTCTTTCTGTATTATTCTGGTTAGGTGGTAAATAGTTAAACAGCAATGATAGTCAGGGGAGGCACCAGTGCGTGCACTCAGTTGCCCCGCGAGAAGTCTTCCGTTGATGGATCCAATGTAAATATTGTATTCATATCGTAGTTAGATACAGATTCTATGTCTTTTTTAAGTAGGTACTTTGGCTTTCGTTAAAGATATATATTTATAGTAGTGTATAGCTTCGATCGATACCTGGTTATGAATGGTTGGTGGATCATGCAAGTATGTAAACATTTGATATGTATGCAGTTACGTTTCAGATGCGATTATGTGTAAACTTAGGGTTAGTTAGCTATCGTGGAGTGTCCCGTATAGTATCTTTTATCGTATTCTGGTATCTCGTGTATTCTCTGTGCGACTAGATAGATCGAATCCGCTCGAATAGAACCTATATATGCAAAATATACTCGTAATCGTAATTGCAATCGTGGTGTGGCTTACATCAGTTCCTAAATACATGTGATGTGTATGTGGCTGTAACTCTAGATGTGGGTACTGGGTACTGGGCATGGATATGGGTGCGTGTGTGGTGCTTGGTGCGTGGTGCGTGGTGTGTGGCGCGCGGCGCTTGTGGGTGGGAAACTTCTCCCATCCACGCTGCTGCCCCAAGGCGAGTATTTGTCTGTCACCGTCTCCGTTCAATTAAACTCGGCGCAATGCGACCCGGGCCGCATGCCATCCGATGCTTACATAACGCGACACTTCTCCTTGGCCCCTCCGCTGGCACTGGCACTGGCGTCCCCGTTCTCCGGTATGGAGCCGTTCGTATCCTTGGACTTCTTCTCCTTCTTCTGTTTCTTCTGCTTCTTTGTATCCAGCTGAAGGGAGACGGTGCGCGTCTTCTCCATGTTGAGCAGCTCTTGGAACAGCTCGGTTACGTTGTGATTCGTTTTGGCAGATGTCTCCATGAAGGATATACTCCAAGTGGTCGCTTGTGCCTGACCCTCGATCTGGGAGACCTGCGAAGTAGAACATTTTATGTTAGAGAACGTTTTGTTAGAAGCTAAGTTTCTATCAAGGGGGCATGGGAAAGTCCTCTTTCCGCTCGTCATATATGACTTATCATCATGCGTCTTCGACTTGGAATTTAAAATGTATTTTGTAGCTTTTGTTACTATTTATGTTCAAACTATCTAAAAACTATTTTAGATGTTGACTTGGTTCTGCTTGTGCCTTCAATAAATATTTTCCATGTTCACGGCAATTTTACTCTTATCCTAAGGTCTAAGCTCCTCCCAAGTTTAACCACAACTGAACTACTATCACTTATAGCCGCCACAACAATGATTGATAGTTTCAGTTAGGTTCTAACCTCACGCAATTCGGCGGTCTCATCACACTTGTTGCCCACCAACATGACGGGGATGTTCGGTATGTCCGCTCCCTGTGAAAAACGAGGTGGTTAAGTTCAGTCTTGTATATAATTTAGGAAAACTCCCACCTTTAACTCCTTGATGAGCGCCCAGATGGGTCGCAGCTCCTCCAGACTCTGCTTGGAGCAGACCGAGTACACCATTATGAAGGCATGACCCTTTGAGATGGACAACCTCTGCATGGCCGGGAACTGATGCGATCCGGTGGTGTCCGTTATTTGCAGCGTGCAGATGTTTTTATTGCAGCTTATGACCTACGATACGGGGTAAGTTGGAGGACCTTCTACACCTGCAGATAACCGCGACACTCACCTGCCTGTAGGTGTCCTCGATGGTCGGTATGTAGCTCTCGCGGAAGGTACCCTTGATGAAGCGCAACACCAGCGAGCTCTTGCCCACGCCGCCGGCACCGAAGACCACCACACGGTAGTCGTTGCTCTGCTCCGGCGCAGCGCGCGTTACCTGGTTCTTCTGCTCCGTCATCCCGATCCCGGAACGTCGGAACTGGCGGGTCTATTGGATACGAAGTGGAAACAGCTAGTAGAGAGAGAGAGAAACAGCTGGAGCTGGAGCTTGTTGGCTTGCTGTCGGGCGCTGGTGGAATGTTCTACTTGGGCGCCATGCTTTCGTTTATCTGCAACGATTAAGAGCAAAATCAGTATTTGCCGCAAGCCCACGCACGCACAAGCATTCCTAGTGGGAGTTGGAGTGGGCGCGGAATTGTGGGGGTGGACCTGCTTCGTGACCCCCAAAAAGGGGAAAAGGGGGAAACAATGCGTGTGTCGCTAATTTTAGCCATGTGCCGCCAAGGAAGGGTATTGATTTTTACATGGCCGCTAGATAGATCGGCATCGTCATCTCCTCATCATCATCACTATCACGACGCTGCCACTGCGATTATGATTGGGTTTGGCCGTGCGGTATAAATAGCCAGTGCTTTGAAAGCGACACCGACATCGTCCCAAAGGGCTTTCCTGCCCACACACACACACACACACAGGCACACACGAGGCGTAACTGCTCACTTCCGCTTGATTGTCCTGGCGGCACCTTTTCCGCATCCCGCCCCCGCCCCCGCCCCTGTCTTCCCCCTTTTTGTTTTCACACTTTTGTTTTTCCTCCTCGTACACACACACGCGCGCACAACCACGGCACACCTCACGCACTTTGCTGTTGATTTTTCCTCGCTTTATTTTGGCTTGGATTTATCGATTTTATCTGCGCTGCACTTCCCACTCGCACACACACAGCACGCACGCACACGCAGAGAAAGAGAAAGGCAGAAATGTTGGGCACCACTAAGTTGAAGTCCTTGCAGGATCACAGGGGCACGGCTTCGCTACTGGTATTTACTTGCATTTCGTTGCACTGGAATTCGTTGCAGGACGGGATCTATTGCCCGATGTGACTGAGCTCTCTGCTGCAGGCCGTCCTATCCTCTGCTTCCGATAACGGACCCAGGCCCGGACCCGCCCACCCACCGCCCCCACACACAACGGTATTTCGGCGCCTGCGCTGGCCCCCCAAAGTAACGGCAAGATTGTGCACAAACCACACAGCAGAGACACCAACCTCGCGAAGAAAGCTTTTGCACACGGCTCCAAAGAAAACGGGAAAGCGCCTGCCGGCGTGTGCAAAGAATTGAACATTGCAAGAGAATTGAGAATTGCCGGCCGTGTGGAAAAGCAAAGCCGCGTTTCCAAACTGTATAAAACCGGGAACATCCGCCCGAATCTGCATCAGTTGTGGTCAGCAGCAAAGTGAATCATCATCTAAATAAAAGTAAAAGGCCTATTCAGCCCAAAAGTGAATTTATTGTGAAGTAAACAAGTTCCAAAGAAACAAAACAAAATCCAAGATGCCTTGCCCATGCGGAGCCGGTAAGTTTAAAAGCTGATAGCCAGATCAGCAGGACTTTCCAGTAGAGCTGGAAAAATATCGAGGTTTTCGACCAAGATATCCTCCTAAACAAAGATGTTTCTTCAGCTCTACTTTCCTTTTCTCTGAAATCTCTCTCTCATGCAATATTGAATCCTTAAAGATTATATGCTTTATTTTATTTCCCAACATTTTCTTATTCCAGGATGCAAATGCACCCAGACCAACAAGGGATCCTGCAATTGCGGAACTGACTGCAAGTGCGGCGGCGCTAAGAAGTCCGCCTGCGGCTGCTCCAAGTGAGCCTTCTGGAGAAGAATGGCTCAGCCCAACATCTCTGAACTGATTTCCCTGTATTTTCCCACTCAGACAGCTTCCTCTACAATGTTCCTCTACAAATGTTTTCTCATTTTCCCTCTACACAATGTCCAATTAAAGACAATTGAAACCTAAGCTGTGTCTCTTCGTGTTGCGTAATCACTGGGGTCTGGGTCTCTCTGGGGCTTTCTAGGTTAGATTCTGCTTTATTGGCTGTACATACACATGTATGTAAGTGCCGTGGAAATCGGATGGCCAAGTGCTTTCCACATGTGTGCAATCGCGATTATATGATTAAATTCAGTGGGGCAAATAATGGTAATCTGAGACGGCGCTTCTCTTCTATAGTCTGTGTGTGTGTGAGGGGCTTCAGACGCAGACTGGGCCTCGGATTTCAAAGCACATCGGATTGAACTTCTGACTTGTAGATACGAAATACAGTAGGGGGTAGAGATTTAGAGCTATTTTTGCTTGATTTGAGGTTTAGTAGAGCCGACGCCCTGTTCTTAAAACGTCATTGGTAATACTACATTATAAGAAGGTTCAAATACCTACTGAAATAATAAGCAAAGTCTAAAAGTATTATTTTTAAACTGCGCATTATCATTTGCAATAATTTAGAGTGCATTTATGTGCCTTTCTAAAGTGTCTGAATGTTTTATAAACATTTGCATTTAAGTCTCATTAAGTGACTGAATCGCTCCACTCTCCGTCTTCTTTGTGCTCCACATCAATACAAATCTTTTTATCTTTAAAGCTTTCTAAGTTATCTTTTCCAGTAACAGAAAGTAAAAGAAAAGTAACAAGAAAGTGCTAGAACCTTACAAATATACAGACATATTCTTAACTATAAGTTGTCACCGGAATAAGTCAAGAACAAGAACCCGAGCGGATGTTTGCTGAGGTGCGCGACACGGTGACCTGTGGCGTAGGGTTACGAGAAACGCCAAAACCTCTCAGACCCCACGACCTCCAACTGAAAGACCCCCACATTACCAGTTATCAGTAAGATCGCATTTATTTTTGTTAGCCTACGAATGCAGCTTAGATCTAATACTAGGCTAGGTGAACACATTTATGGAGGATTACGGGGAATCATTGGGGTAAACGTAGTGCGCAGTATGTGTAGATGAATGTATACGAATGTGGGTGTGGGGCGTGTCATCTTTTTGGTTATCAGCTTGGCCAAACAAGTACGGGCGAGAGATATCACGGCAATTTAGAAATGTACAAGGTAGGAAATAGTGGGAAACCCGCGCACTCGGCCTACTTGATAACGATGTTCTGGGCCAGTCGCTTCACGAAGTCCACGTTGAGGAAGTTGGCCATCAGCGTGAGCACGGACTTCTTGGGCGGACGGCAGTGCCGGAGCCCGGCCTCCTGGCAGCACACGTTCGGGAAGCAGTCCAGCGTGGAGGTGCATGCCTTCGGGTGCAGGTCAAATATGGGCGGGGGAGGAGCAGTGCACTCCAGGTACTCGGTAACTGCAAGAGATGTGGGGTTTGGATACAAGATTAAGATAGAAAATTATGGTAGGTGGAAGAGGAGCATCCGTTCAACCTACGATAGTCAAAGGAGCGCTTAACTGGCACAGGCGCCGTTTCCAGCTCCGGCTGCGAGGTGCGGCAGTAGCGCCTCCGCCCATCCGGACAGCAGACGCGGGGCCAGCAGTCCATGTCCGTGCTACACTCCTGGACATCCCACCAGAGCTCCGCCAGAGGTCTGCTGGGGCACTTGCGAGGTATCAAGCCCAGAATGGCTGGACAATGGAATAAGTGCATCAAAGGGGGTGAACTTAAGTCCCCAGTGACAAGCCCAACTCACGTGCATGTGGTGTCTCCTCCAGGGGCTTAGGAACACCCGAGACACAGCTGCTTGCTCCGAAGATGTCGCAGCATAGCTCATCGCGCTGCCAGACGGAGCAGTCGCGATCAGTCTTGCAGATCTTGGGGAAGAGCTGGAAGCGTACCTCGTTCTCCCGAGGACAGTCGAATCTTAAACGGAGCTCAGCGGCCGCCCGCTTGCCCTTCTCCTTGTCCTTATCCTTGTCGTCCGGACTGGGAAATGTCAAGGTAGGCAGGGCAATCCGGAAAGGCCCGTCCGTGGAGGGTTTCAGCGTGGTTGTGGTTGAGGTCCTAGTGGTCGGTCTGCCCGTCGTTGTGGGGTTCATTCCTCCTAAACGTTTCCTGGTGGGCTTGACCTGCTTGCGCTGGCTGGACTTCTCCTCCTTGGGACTGAACTTCTTGGGCGGATGGGGCTTGCTGGTCGGCGGACGCACTGCCACCAGGCTCTGCTGGCCAAAGCTCCAGAAGTTGGGGCTGAAGAAATTAAAGCCGTTGGCCAGGCTGGGACGCGGAGCTGGGGAATGTGGAAAGTGGGTTAGCTGTGTGCTCAGTGGCCATTAGTGTTTCTGCTCCAAATAACAGACATTACACGTCAAGTAAAGCGCAGTTCCCGCCGCTCATAAAGAGCGTTTGCTTTATTTTGTTCATTATTCAGTTCGTAGAGAGCTGCCATGAATGGCGGATTAACCAGTTGCCCCATGCTTTCCACCCACTCCAAGCGACCCGTTCCCATCGCCATTACGTGCATCGCTGTGGCAACAACAGCTCGGACGCCAGTGAATCACCCTGCGAGAATTCATCCGATTACAGCAGAGAGCATTACCCCGCCGATTAGCGACACTTCCCCAGAAGATGATGCTTTAAATTTCCGAGCCATAAAGCAGGCTAATGGCAAGCCAAGTTCAGGGTGCCTTCAATTAGAGCTGGCCCACCCTAAGCCAGGGTAGATTATGGCTACATGTATTCTAAGCCGCCAGGGCAAACGATCGTGATCATGCAAATTACCAAAGGCCTAGGCCCCAATAATGTGCGGCCTTGGGTCTGACTTTCTGGCTCGGATTTAGCCAAGGCCTCCTGGTGCTGGTGCTGCAGCTGAAGCCGCTGATTCGAAAGCTCTCCGCTGCTCCAGTTATCGGCTTTAAGCCTAACCTATGCACCTATGGACGTTGGCGAACTCCAAACTCCAAACTGCAAACGGGTATATCAGGTTTTCGACAATTTCAATACCCATTGCGGTCAGAGTAATGGAATTGCGAATCCAAGGCGAATGTATTTATCTATCTAAGATTGTTGCATAAAATCTTTGAATTACCTTAGTTTATTTTGCTAATACAAGACAAAGCTGTCTGCCAAAGGTCTATCCAAGTCATAAAAAGTTGCTTGAACTTTCAATACACAAAACTATGAAATAAATAGGCTTTTAGAGCTAATTTAAACTTTGACGCCATAAAAATATCACAAAGATTACACGGATGGATTTAATTTAATACATCATCTCAAATTTAATTAAAGTTCGGGCTCATAAACCAAGCATTAAAATAAAATGTAGTCGTGACCTTTTATCAAGCTCGAACTCAACACTTATAGTAATAATAAAACAAACATATAGCAAAAGACATCCCCTCTTTATGTTATCAGTCCTTATATATAGCTTCTCTTTAAGGTAAACAATGAGGTATCCCCATCTTCGATGCCTCGCTTCCACTCGTTCCCTCGCTTTTCACACTCAGACAACATCTTTGTCACTGCCGTCGCCGCTTTGGCATTAGCAATATCAATCTTTATGGCCGAAACCGAAGCTAGGTCAGTGCCAGAGCCAGCATCTTCGACCAGTTTGCCTGAGGTTCGAACGTTCACCTAGCCACAAGCAAGTTGCATATGGGCACAGACTAGGTAAACCAAGCTGCAGCTGCTGCACACAGGAGAATTAAGATCTCTAAGGATCTCTATATTATAAATTAATTATTATTATGTTAAGAAAGCAAGATTGTCTTCCTTATATTACTTTTTATTACACTAAATCCCCATAATTTTTTCACTTTGATATGACTTGGTAGACATTATCATTTAATTATCTTTTAATTAGTGTCTTTGCACTCACTTGTCGTTGTGGATGTCGTTGATGTGGAAGTTGTTGTTGTGCTTGTAGAAGTGGATGTTGTTGTAGTGGAGGAGGTTGAGGTGATGGGCCTGCGCCGGCGTACGATCTGCGTACGCTTGCGCTGGTTGGCTGCACTCTGCTGGTGCCGCCTGTCCTGATCCGCTCCCGCTGTCGCCTGCAGCTCTCGTGCAGCTTCATTGGCTGGCAATGGAGCTGGGAGCGGGAGTTTGTATTGTGCAACTCCGCGGCCAGCAGATGCCTTTGCCGCTGTTGCACAACCAATGTATACGGCAGCTAGAAGCTGCAACCAGAGCAGTCTCATAGCGTCTGGGGATATCTTTTTGGGGGTCACTGGTCCAATGACCTCACTCTTGGGAGCGACTGCAATCTGTAGCACCTGCGGACAGCTAATCAGTCATCTTGGCCCACAACTAATACCTTGGGAATGTATGCTGGCTGGATTGGTGTTGGGTTATAGAGTTGGGCAAGCGCGACAACGTTGTTTAGACACCGAGCGACTGCTTCAGACTCCCAAGCCAAATTGGCGAAATGTGCAAACCGAATTTTCGGCAGCGGAGCCGGCGTCAGCTGAGATGGAGCGAATCGCTAGCTGGCTAAGAGAGCTAAGCGGGGGCTGACCCGCTCTTTAGCGGCGCAGTGGGGCAGGTCCCAAACTGGTTTTGGCTCTCGGCCTAATGGGCCTTTAGTTGGCTTCCACTGCACTCGCTGTGCGGTGTCTCTCTGTTAGCGGTGGCTTCGAGTAGCGATGGTGGGGACGCCACTAACCCACTGTCTTAGAAATGAGGAAATGCAGGCCACTGCGCGCAGGAGATTGCTTCCGGCTTTCCAAAAGGACACCATCAATAATGAATACATGATCTCTTGACAGGTTCGCGTGGGATTCATATCACATAACAGATCTGACATAATAGCCAAACATGGGTTGCTGCGAAGAAGATTATAAATTGAACTAAAAAGCATTTTTTTGAGTTTAATGTTTGGTCTAAATTCAAGTAAGTCCTATTCTCTCAGAGTATATATCTTACTTAAGTTTAAACGAAGTTATTATATCCGGTTCCCATAGGGTACAAGGGTATTATAACTTTGTACCAATTAATAATGTGTGTAGCAGGCAGAAGGAGGCTTCTCCCACACCATAAAGTATATATCTTTTTGATCAGCGTCACCAGACGAGTCGATGCCATGTTTGTCTGTCCTTCCTCAGACACTACATATATGTGCAGGGTTTACTTAGTTAGGTAACAGCATTCTAATATATTTCACGCAGATCAAGTTTTTTATAAAAATCTTACGAACGTGCTCTCAAAGTTTGAGTAAATTTGAATGATAAACATGGACTGCAAGTTTTTAAACGCAATAGTTTCTGTTTATGCTGAATTTCTGCAACAACAACATTTGTGTAGTGTACTTTTACTTTCTTGACCACATTTTTCTTCATTTGTCATCATTTTTTTCTGTCTTCCGCCCTGTTCGATCTAAGATTTTCATAAATTTGAGCATAATTAGAGAAAGTGAATTAGCAATGACCACCCACAATGCTTTGGGTACCGAGTATCTAACTGTAGGTCACAATCGACTGTAGCTTTCATATTTGTTTTTAGTATGTTTTAGTCTATCTATCCATCTTGTCTAATTTTGAACTAATATTTTATTTACCAAATTGAGGTGTTTATTAATTAAAAAGACACAATTCTTACCAACTTACTAACAAGTGGGGGCATGAAAGCTGCAAGTTACTTAATCGTGTGTTAAAAATATTAACGGCCCACACCCAGATTCCAATTTATTACCCAATACGCCCATTAAGGTTTACTATCTATTAAAAGTGAATACCGGATTTGCATTAAAGAACCAGTTAATATCACAGCTTGTGGAGAAAAACATAGAAAACTTTTGAAAGGCTGAATAATTTGAACATTAAAAAAACTGATTTCGCTAAACATAGATTTTGCAACATGTAAGGTTAGTTGTAACATTAAAACCACCGCTTTCATATGCGAAGCTTCCGGACCAAACCCGCCAAATAGCGGACAATTCAGATTTACATCTGCGCTCCGACATTGCCAGCAGCCAACAGAGTTGTAGTTTTGGGGATGATCCGCTCGCTCTCTAGCTTACGAAACCGGTTGTTTTTGTTTTGCAGTTTTGTGCGAATATAGGTGACACTGACTGACTGATTACTCTTGAGTTCATATACATTGCACAAGTATAAGGAAATGCACAATTTTTCCGGCTGTCATCGCTGCATTACACAAATTATAACACTTTTTCGACTACGTGGTTTCTTGTTATGGATTTAATTAGATGGAGATTTAAACAAAGTAGTATTTTAACAATGATCCTTCGTGGAAGGCGGCAACTGTTAGAATCCTGCGCGCTCTGGCGTTTGTCGTGCTGGCCCTTCTGGTTACTTGCTTAGGAGATTACTATGGAATCGATGCCAGATGTTTTGGTGCACACGTTTTAGCTTTGTTGTCGCTTAAATCTCCAAATGATTAGATGTTGCTGCTTGTTGCTGTTGCTGTTGCCGGCATATTAATAAACAGAGTCCCCGTCATCTGCGATGACTAAGTGTATTAATATGCCGAATGTTGTTTTGCGACACGCTTGAGGCGTGTCTGATAACGAAGAGGACATCTAGTCCAGCTGCAAGAATAAGATACGATTAGTTTGAGATCACCATGAACTCTATTCTTTCCAAGAACTCACCTTCTTGAAGCCAATGTCGTTGGCGTACTCCCTGAAGCACTGACGGCAGATGTTCAGGCCGTACTTGCGGATCAGACCGTGGCGGTTAGAGCAGGCACGGCTATAAGGTAAGGGCAGATATAACATTAGATGGGTTCTCTACAAAAGTCAGAAGACTTCACAGGCTTGGCAAAACAACAATTCTACAGCGAAGCGTTGTCGCCGCACTCGGCTGCTTCGCTGCCATGAGCGAGCGTCGCTATGCCTCGTGCGGCTTTTACTTTGGCCACCCTCAATTATGGAAACTGTTCAAGATGTTTAAACACGTATTTCCGTACTCAACCGGGGGCATAAGAACAACAAAACATTTAACAAACGAGTACAAACAGTGTAAATAGGCAAGCGCCATGCGTGCAATACGGGGCGTGATTAACCTCACTTTCTACAGGCATGCCAAAGTGAGCAAAATTTGGGTATACGGGACAAGCATTTGAACGAGTTATACACAGAACGGTGCGCCACGCTACGGGCCACACGAATCTTACCAGCATCGGGAGCCTTGGCCGTATTTGCGGGGATGCGAGTACCAGAGAGTAGCGAAACCCATGTTGGCGTTTTCACGAAAAATTCGAAAAGAAAGAGGATCTAGAGGTGAGAGTCGCTCGATGGTTCAATATTCGTTAATATCGATAGTTGGGGACAGCTATCGATGATTTGTTCGTCTAATTCTTTCGGTAAAAAAAACGGGGAAAATTAACTTAACTTGGATAACTCTTTGGCAGCCGACGAAAACCTTGTATATTTATATCATGGTTATTCCCTAAACGACTAAATTCTTCAAAATATCGCCGATACATCTATTTTATTTTTTAATATCGATGGTAAAGCTTAACAGAACAATTGAAAGAGTGCAACTTGCAACTTTCAAGATGACAAATGGTGGGAAACTTTGCTTTGAACGAACACGACTAATAACACGTGATGTAAGAGCACACTGCCCAACACTGGCAATGGCTTTATTCGCTTGGAGCTTTATTTGAATTCAAATTTGTTTACATGTATGAATTGGAAAACATGGGCTGAGTTGGATTGTTCTGCACAACCACAACCCTGGCATTGTCGCCGCCTCCTTGTAACATTGAAACGTAGCCCTCATCCGGCATCGGCTGCTGATCCGGCTCCTGATAGTCGAAAGTGATTAGATCCTGTCCCGGTTCCTGTTCGTTTATGTTCATCATATCCTGTCCTGGCTGTGTCTCGTACAGAATTATCTGCTGTTCCTCCTCCTCCATGGTGCAGCCCTCCTCCTCCAGGGAGCAGCCCTCCCCTTCTATGGTGAAGCCTTCCCCCGCCATGGTGATGTTTCCTTTCTCCCTGACGAAGCCCGGATTCTCCAGGGAGCAGTCGCCCTCCTCCGTAGGCACAGACTGCACGTACTCCTCGACTACAAAATAGTTGGGAGTCAGTTCGTTTATTGGCACGTACTCTATGTCCTCGTCCTGTTCTGGTTTAACGGGATACTGCTGCTCCTCTTCGGGCTCCGAAGCCACCTCCGGGGTAGGACTGCTAATGGCAGCCACCGCCACCCCAGACGGGGGCTTCTTGCCCTTCGCCTTAGCGGCGGCAGCTGACTCCAGCTGGAACTTCTGCATCTGCATCATGAGGCGCGAATTGGCATCGAGGTGGGAGTGACGGGCCCGCATGTGCTTGTCGCGATCCCCGCGCTGGCGGAAGGTCTTGGTGCAGAAGAGGCAGCTGAACGGCTTCTCGCCGGTGTGGATACGCTGGTGGTTCTTGAGAGCATCGGCGCGGTAGAATCGCTTGCCACACTCCTCACACTCGTAGCGCCGCTCGCCGCGATGGATGAGGCGGTGCTGATAGAAGACGGAGCCGGTGAGGAAGCGCTTGCCGCACACCAAACAGTGAAACGGCCGCTCGCCCGTGTGGCACTTGCGGATGTGGTCGTTGAGGTCCGGTCGGATGGTGAACTTACGGTCACACTTCTCCTCCGGGCATATGAACGGCTTCACACCTGTTATCCAGCCGGATGAGATGGATCAGCGGCTGCAACTGGTGGTACTCGTGCTGTTACTCACCCTGGTGAAAGCGCAGATGTTGCCATAGGTGGCTCGATTGGGTGTACGACTTGCCGCAGATGTCGCACAGATACTGGCGCTGACGACCACTGGCCGTGCTGCGCGACTCCTTCTCTCGCTTCTTCTTGCTCAGATGCTTCTCCTCGTTGTGCGGCTGGACCTCACGGGCGGACTCGAAGAAGACATCGCAGAACTCGCAGGGCAGCAGCAGGCGCGTCCCATTCGCGCTGAGACGCGGGAAGTAGTGATTGTAGGCGTAGCTGACAAAAAACATACGGTTATCCCTGCTGAGGCTCAATCGTATCCCTCTTACCGATGCTCCTGTAGCAGCTCCGAGTTGGCAAACTTCAGCTCGCACACATTGCATACAAAGTAGCGACTGACCGAAACGCTTTGCGACTTCATCGCCTCGCGCACGAATATGCAGTCCGTCTCGAAATGTAGTCTGGCCTCCTTGGCCGTGCTCATCTTAATGTCGCAGGCGGTGCATTCGAAGCGCCGCTTCGCCAAGTGAGTGGCCGAATGGGCGAGCAGATCTGTGATATCCGCGAACACGTATTCACAAAACTCGCACTGCAGGACGCTGCCAAGGATCAAGCTGGAGAACAAATCATCTTCCAGCCGGCACTGCTTGATCACCAGCTTCCAAGTTTCCAAGCAAGATTCGCCCAGCAGGACTTCACCCTCCAGCACATACTCTTCGAAATTCTGATTGTTGGCATACTTGGGCTCCGCTGTATTAGGAACTGCCGCTTTGCTCGGCTTCTGCTGCTGCTGCTGGTCCTCCTTGAGGAAGTGAACATGGCCGTGCTCCAATGCCACCAGCGGATCGTAAAAGACGCGACCACAGAAGTTGCATTTCACTACGGCCATGAGTCCAGCGGCCAAAGGAGTGGGCGGCTGCGGGTTGGCCTGCGAGGGTATCAGGTCCAGAGCATGCTTCTCCATGTGGCGCACTAATCCGGAGGCGTGAACGAACTTGCGGTCACACTTGGTGCACTCGTTGGGCCCCTTGCTTGATTTACGGCTGCGCGAGCCATCCACACCGGTGGTTATATCGTACTTCAGCTCGTCATTCAAGTAGCGACGCAGGCGGATCTGGTTCTCCTGGATTACACGCACACTGTTTGGTTTCCTGGGTGGGGCGGGAATCTCGGGTTCCGCAGTGGCTACTGCCGGTAGCTTCTCCGCCTGCTTCTCAACCAACCCTTCGATGACAGGCTTAGGTTTCGGTTTCGGCTTCCGATCGACCTCGACGCCACAAGAGTGACTTTGAAACGAGGCGGCATCGAAAGTGCCAAGGCATTCGGGGCACTTCGTTCGGCTGCTAAAGCCCGTTGTGTTGGGCCGATATCCTAAAAGAGGACCGAAGAAGGGGACACCATGTAACAAGGTCACTAGAATTGACTTATCTTGACGGTATTACCTTGAAATACCGACTGCTCTGTGGTCATCTTGCTGTTGGTGACGCCTGCCAGAAAGCTGCGAATCTTCATCTGCTCCGCCTCGGGATCAAAGTCCGGCTTGCCGTCGGTCTCCTGGAGTATCTGCTTAAGAGCAGGATCTTCCAAGGTGCGCTGCACCACCACATCTGTGGGCATTGGTGCGGGGCTGGAGGGCTCCACCACAAACCACTTGGATAGCTCATCATGGCTCATAATGCGCTCTCCGTCTCCATCGCCCTCGATGGATAGCAGCACCGTGGCACCGGGCTCCAGGTCATTGGGAGTCAGCTGCGACTCCATATCGACCTCGATCTCGGCCAGCGTATATTCCCCCGCCTGATGCTCACATTCCGTCGGGATGCTTGACAAATCTCCGGGATCCATTATGGCTTTACGTTTGGTTTACTGCAAACTAGAGCACAAATACAAATGAATTACTTTTCTTAGAGAAAACGCAGTAGGTGGAATTTTGAAACAAGTTGAAAGATTACAATTTTTTAAACAGAAAAAGAAAAACTTTTAGGGCTACTTCTCGAAGCGTTCTGGTGGCTGGCGATTAGGTAACTGAGGTTTGCCTTTCCTGGACCCGAATGCCAGTAAGCAAATTTGACAGCTAACTCAAGGACACTCAAAGAAATCTATAGGGTTGCTTAAAATCTACTAATGGGACAGATTTGACAGCTAGCTCAGTGACACCTTAGCTACTCTATAGGGTTGCTATCAAATCGGAGCTCTCCATATGTTCCAATCGAACTGATATGACAGTAACATCTAAGCATCCCTATAGAGTTGTCTCACTTGTTGGGGATTTTAAGGTCTGGTTAAGGATACCATTCAGAAGAATAATTGAGTATCAACCTATAAAATGACCGCATCTGCAAGCTTTATACACTCAATCCTATATACATACCCTTAAGTTAAAAACTATTACGTTCATGGCTCCTCTGTTTGTGAATCCTGGGCTGGATAAGATGACCGCAAAGAGTTCCTTTACCAATATTTAATGGCAGGTTATTCCACTTGGGTGACGACCGTTTCCGGTTTTTGTGCAGACATTACTCATTATCGCTCTTCCTTGCCTTTCTATTTTTTGGACTTACCCAACTTGGAGGAAAGCTGGCAGGTGAAGCGCTTATCATAGGAGCCACTACCAAAATATAGTTTACGCCGATTGTTTATGTTTTCTTTTGGCTCAGGCTGTCGGAGTCTTCGTCGTTGTCGTCGCGGGCCCAGGTGATTACTGGCCCCCAGTTATCAGTTATCTCTGCTTCGGCTCCCGATAAGGCGGTTCGCGAAATGAGTAAACGCACTGCCTAACATGACATACCACCGCCGTTAATCAGTCCGCCAAACTGCCTTGTGCTGTTCAAACTGCTTCTCCGGCTGCCGATCCGAGCTCTCTCTATTCGATCTAACTCCGTAAACTATCCAGGCCTGG